>JBAMBS010000344.1:100000-102500 GCA_037044455.1 Zygothrica quintamaculata | reverse complement strand
AAAGAATAACAAAAGGCAGACAGCAGGCACAGGATGCAGTTGGTGCGCTCTCAGCTCAGAGCTCAGAGCTCACAGCGTTTAACCCAGAGCCAGAACCCCGTGACCTGCGCCCTCGTCAGCTAAATGTAACAACAACAACAGCAACAGCAACAACAACAGCAACAACAACAAAAACATGCATAAATAACCCAAAAACGATGTCTGGCAGAAGATATATAGATATATATATATATGAAGGATATATATGAAACGAGACGAAATGAAGCGAAATGAAGCGCAAAGGGAGTAAGGGGAAAAATGAGATCGTGCAGAGCGTTGGGCAATGGCAGGGGTAGGAGAGGTGGGGTGAGAGAATTTGGCAAAATGCATGCAACACGATCAATTAGCCAAGACACGCACCAGCTGCCAAGGATTGTGTAACGGTAACACTAAACCCAAAAAGCAACGCCTACCATAAGCTGAGAGTGTTCTTTTTTTTCTGTTTTTCTGCTTCCTCCTGCCACCTCTACCGCTGCCCCTCCTACTACAACTACCATTCCCTTGGCCCCTTGTTATTTATTTACTTGTTTTTTTTTTATGAGCTCACAATAAGCTATAAAAACAGAACGAAAAACAAAACAAAATCAAAGGTGCTTAAAGCAGAGAGAAGAAGAGATAGAGTGAGAGAGGGGGGGATGGTAGGATGGAGAGGGAGAGCCAGAGCATGTGAAGTGGAAGGAGGTAGAAGAGAGACAGCATTGAGGCTGATCTCAGGCCGATCTCAGGCAAAGATAAGCAGTTGCATATGAAAAAGAAGAAGCAGCAGCAGCAGATGAAAAAGAAGAAGAACAACACTAAAAATAAAGAGATCTTGATATAGTGTGATATATATATATATATATATAGACTATATATATAATTCATGATCTTTAATTATCGACAAAGTCAATGCAAAGGAAAAGCAAAACTTAACGAGCTTCAAACGAGGCCATTTCGATTGACATTAACTAAAGCTATATATATATATATATATATATAAACCCAAGCTGAATCGGAGTAAGTCTAAAATTATAGCTTATATATAACAGATCAATCATATATATACATACATATATATATGTATACATACATTTGATTTAAGTGCAGTTGAGCTTCGGGTTAAGAGTTCAAAATTTGTACTCAAAACAGTTAACATTTTGCACCTTAAACCATTATATTGCCACGCCCATAAACAGGCCATGTTTTGGTGTACTTTACTGGAATGGAATGCTGAGTGAGTAAAGGGTGAGTGCAGTCCCAAAGGGGGAGATGGAGGGTTGCATATTTCACGCCCAATTAATTGCGCCGTTTCAGTTATTTTTCGTGTTTTTTTTTGCTTTTTTGTGCAACATTTTTGTGGGCATCTCTTGCCAGCAAGCAGCATGCAGCATGCAGCACTTACTCTGTCTCTCTCTCTCTCTTTCTCTCTCTCACTCTCGCTCTTTCTCTCGCACTGTGTCGACTCGAAATGACCCTTATGACCCAAAGCCAAAACCAAAGCTGCAGCGCAACCCGTAAATGGACCAAACAGCCAACATAACGTGCAACTTGCCCAATTGTTCAACCTGTTCAACTGTTCAACTGTACAACCTGCCACCCAATGTTACTACTACAGCTGCAAAACCATTTGCCACCCACTCAACCTGGTCAACCTGCCCAACTGTTCCACTCTACCAGAGTTCACCTGTCGACCTGGCTGACTGTTGGAACTGGCCAACTGACTGGCTGTTGCCTACCTTTCGCGTTATTTGTGGGCCTCTGTTGCCAATTCTATGCTGCCACTGCCACTGCCACTGCTGCTGCTGCCACTACTGCTGCTGCTGCCACTGACTGCAATTTCTTTGGCTGCAAGCCGGGAATTTAATTCACATTGATTGCATTTCGAGCGCCGCATTGCGTTGCATTTTAAATAATGCCAACGGTTTTTCTCAAAAACATTTTGTGGCTCGTATTGGTAGCAGCAACAGCAACAGCAACAGCTGCAACAGCAGATTTTATTTGGGTCTTTTCTCAGAGAGAAATGAAAATGATTGAGGGAAATGCATTTAGCGGTTGATATTTTTGCATCACTTTAATTAAACAAATGCCAAAGGCGTCAAATTCTTTTTTTAAGCCAGATCACAGAATGAATATAATATATATATATATATATATATATAAAGGAAACACGCCAAGGCGCATAGCTCAATTTAAGCAACAAACTTGAAGCAACATTTTTGTCTGAAACAATTGAGACTTGGCTTGCTGTTCATCAGCAGAGTTTTCACTGTAATTATGAGGCTGTAACTACAGCTGCAACTGTAACTACAATTGCAGCTGTTGCTGTTGCTGTTGCTTTTAAGTGCATGTTGTGCTTTTAAGGACAATCTCATAATCATTGAACTGCAAAGCAATTGCTGAGAGTCTATAAATTATCATAAGGATATGCAGCGTCAGCGTCGGCCTCAGTCTCAGTCTCAATAAACAAAAGTTCTTTAAATGA
>JBAMBS010000344.1:55000-97500 GCA_037044455.1 Zygothrica quintamaculata | reverse complement strand
TGTTGCCATAAATTGTTAGCAAAATTTCAAAATTTGCGATACATTTTTTTTGGATTATTATTTTAATTTGATTTTTTCCCCCCATATATTTCTATATATATATATATATACATATTTATATTTATATATATATTTTTATTGAGCAGCATTGGGCAAAATTTATTTATATATAGTTATCAAATGATAATGTTTATTGATAATGCTTATGGATAAATAATGGAGAATCGCTTGAAATGAATACAAATATTGAATGCTTTGGGGAATAGATAAAAAAAAAAAAAATCGAAAAATAAATAAATAAATTAAACTGCATTAAATTCAGTCACTTAATAAATATTTATTTTATTTTGTGCCCAAAAAAGAAAAGAAAACAGAAAACTATTTAATTTCTTGAGTTCTTTTTCAGTTTTGTCTTCAAACGATTAAACAAGAATTTATGCTTAAGCGAAATTAACTGCAAATTCTTTTGCTTTGGAGTGAAATCACGCAAAATGGAAAGAAAGAAACAAAAAAAAAGAAACAACAAAAAAAAAACAAATTGAAAAAAAAAAATTAAATAAAAAAGAAATGAAAACATTTCCTGATGTATGTCCATTAAAGTCATTGAGCCTTCTACAGTACGCACTTGCTGCTCATTATAAGCAAAAGAGTTTTGACCAGCGGCTAAACTTGGTGGCTAACTGACTAAGTGACTAACTGACTTACTGACTAACTGACTAACTGACTAACTGACAGACGATTGTATGTTGCTGGACCAAAATCGTGTTCTCTTCTGGCTCAAAACTCGAACTGAAGCTTGCTTGCTTCACTGTATACGTACGTGAGCCGCAAAAAAAGAGAAAAATAATCAGAAAAAAATACAGAAATTTACAGAAAAAAAAAAAAACAAATAATAAAAAACAAAAAATGTATACAGAAAGCGCAGCCAAAAACTTTTGAATATCAAATGAAGGCTGCGACTGCGGCAACGAGAAACCTGAGTGGACTTTTTAAACAGCATCAGTAGCAGCAGCAACAGCAGTAGCAGTGGCATCAGTACCAACGACAACAACAACAACAACAACTTTAGGAAACAGCAAAACATTTGTTGCTGTTCTTTTTGTTGTTTTTGTTGCCTCAAAAGCCACAGCCAAAGTCAAAAAGTTAAGCACACAACGCTGCGTATACGTAATCTGCGGCTGTCTGATCACTCACACAGCTGCCTAACGTTTGCTATTCGTCTACCAGTCTCAACTATATATCCACAATTGTGTGTGTGTGTGTGTGTGTGTGTGTATGTGTGTCTGTCTTTTTCAATGTCTCTTAGTCTTTCTGTCTCTTTGTCTGTTTGTTTGTCTGTTTGTTTGTTTGTTTGTTCGGTGGCATGCTGCTTAGCTTGATACGCCACTGAGTAGCAGATTAGTAGCGCTTATGCTTGCACCTACTACGTGGCTACCAAACATACACAAACACACTTTAGCACACACACAGCAGATACCAACACACATAAGAAGGCAGTTGAAGCTAGCAGTTGGTACCAATTCAGTTCAGACTATCAACAGACAAGTTTATACCCTGGCAACGCATAGCCAAAGGATTCTTTAAAAAATTCTGCTTAAAAAATTCCTTTAAATTAAAAATTTATATTATTTTTCAATATTTTCTTATGTTTTCAAGTATATAAAGGATTAAGTTTAAAATTCTTATTATCTTTTTTATGTTAAACTTAATTTATTAACATTTTTTTTGTTAATATTATTATTATATACAAATTTTTTATGTTGTTACAAACTTGAAGAGAGCTTTTTGAATAAATAATTTATTTATATTATTATTAATACTTTTTATTATTATTATTTTTTTTAAATTTTTATTTTTTATTACTTTTTATTATTGTTAACATTTTTACAATTATTTTAATATAATTATTATTATTATTGTCTTTACTTTTTTTTAATTTTCTATTTTAGTTTAATTTTTTTTTACTAATTTTACCATGATGATTTTTATTATTATTATTATATATTTTTTTATGTTTCACTTTTTTTATGATTTTTAATTAGTTTTATTATATTTATATATATTATATAATTTTTTTTTTTAATATATGTTTTACTGTTTTTATTATTTTTATTTATTTTTATTTGAATTTATTTTTAATACCATAATTATTATATTCTATTTAATTATTAATTTAATGATTATTTATATTATTAAACATATTTATATTTTATATTGTTATTTTTTTATCTTTTTTATTTTTTTAGGATTTTATTTATTTTTTTTTTTAATAATTTTTATTTTTAGTAATTCTATTTTAAATTTTTAATAATTTTTATTATTTGTACATTTTGTATTTTTAAACAATTTTTTATGTATTTATTGTAATTACTTTAATTTTTTTTATATTTTTATTTTTACAATTTATATTTTTATTTTTATTAAGATTAGAGTTATTTTTATAATTTATATTTTTTTTATATATTGATTTTTATCATGTTTTATTTTTCATGTAAATTATTATTTATTTTAAATATTATTTTAATTTTGTTTTTAACATTAATATTTATGATTGTTATTGTTGTAATAATTATTATTTAGGGTATTAAATTAAGAACTATTTTTGTATATTGGTAATAGCCTATGCTTTTTGTGGTTTTATATTTTGGCTTGTGGTTTCTTAATGTTTTTTTTTTTATTTTATTTGTTTGCCTGTTATCCTGCCACGTCGGCGATGTCTTCTTGCTGTCATCTGATCTCTGGCGCTGCTAAGTGGCCCGTTGCCCGAAGCTTTGCCCTCTTGCAGTTGTATACAATGCCCGCAATACATTGCAGCAGCAACACTTTAGGGTCCAAAAGGGAGGCAACAGTAACAGCAACAGCAGCAGCAGCAGCAGCAGCAGCAGCAGTATGTTACACGCTTGTACCCAATGCTGCTGCTGCTGCATGCAACACACTCCCGCCATGACATGACTTGCTCGCTTTGGTTTCATCTTCTGTTTGCTTTGTTGTTGTTGCTGCTGTTGTTGCTGCTGTTGTTGCTGTTGTTATTGCTGCTGGCTCGTCGTCGTCATGGTTGTCTGTCGTATGCGTTTGGAATTTTTGATTTTGCAGTCAATATGCAGTGGCTGCAACTTGGGTACTTGCTACTTGCTACTTGCTACTTGCTGCTTGGCCAGTTGGATAGTTGGGTAGTTGGTACAGCTCTACGCCCCGCACTTCAGCCTCCCCCTCAGTCTCATGGGCTACTGTATTGGCCAGCAGCTTTCCTGCGTGTGTGTGTGTGTTTGTTTGTTTTTCTTTTTGTTTTTTATATATATATATATATATATATATATATTTTATTTTGCTTTTTGTTGCCAGCAGATTGAATTTTGATTTGGCGGGTAATTGAACTTTTACTACAGCAAGTAGCAAACGCTCCGATTCCTCAATGTGCCTCACTGGAGTTGCGGCTACTTCATTTTTGTTTTTTTTTTTCGTTGTTCTTCCTTCTGCCACTTGTACTTCTACTGGCATTGCTGTTATTGTTGATGTTGCTGTTGCTGTTGCTGTTGCTGTTGGCCCGACTGGCGGCATGATTAATGGCTGGCAATGCGCAACGCACGATCTACGTTTTTGGCCTCATCATAAATTATTAAACAAGTCCACTTGACACATGAACACACACACACATGCATACACATGCATACATACGCATATATATATATATATATATACAGTGTGTAAAGCGTAATATAAATGACCAGAACGAACAGCAACAACAACAAGAAGAGAGCAACAACAAAACTGTACAAAACGCTGAAACGTTCACACAACATTTTTGGCATGCCCCATGAGCCGAAAACGGTAAAAACGACATGGCTAAGTAGCCAGAGTCAAAGCCACACTCAAAGCCATAGCCATAGCCAGAGCCATAGCCATAGCCATAGCCATAGCCATAGCCAGAGCCAGAGTCAGAGCCAACAAACCGTTTGGACAGAGGGCCAGGCCTTTCACGGTTATGCTCCTACTTCAGCTTCTACTCCAAGTCCAGCTTCAACTGCAGCTACTTCTCGTACTCCAGCTACAGCTTTAGCTTCAACTCCGACTTCAACTCCAGCTTCAAATGCAGTTCCTTCTCCTACTCCAGCTCCAAGTCTGACTTCAAGTGATGCAGCTCCAACTGCAGCTCCAATCGCATATATAAATGATGATATACTTACTTATAAAGTGATCAACGTTTTGTATAAATTGGCAAACGGGCTAAAAGGCAAACCAAAGTGGTATCTATATAGTATGCCACGCCCAGTTCCCAGTTCGCAGTTTCCATTTCTCAATTCTCAATGCTCAACTTTTTTTTTCGACTTTTTTGGTTTTTTTTTTTGCAACTTTTCTCTGTGTATTCAGAATTCAGAATTCGCAATTCCTCGATCTCGCTCCTTCTCTCTCTCTCTCTTACTCTCTTTCAGTATCACTCTTCCCTTGCGCTTCCTCTTCCTCTCGGTTTGTCTCTTTAAGCCTGGCCATATTCCAAACGCAAACCGGCCATAAAAACAGCATTGAGGACGTGTTTTTATCTATCTCTCTCTCTGTGTGTGTGTGTGTATATATATATATATCTATATATATTTATATACTTGTGTGTGTGTGTGTGTGTGTGTGTATACGTTTGTCCTGGCTAATGTCATTTGATGCCACAGACGTACGTCTTGTTCTGGCAACGATCTGCTGCACTTACGCTGACTTACAGCAAAACCGCAGCCGCAGTCGCAGCAACTTTAATGTGGCATTTATGAAAATGAACTACAGTGAATCCCAAGTAGAGTCCCAAGCTAATATTGTATCTCTCATTTTGGGCTCAACACAACTTGCCTCAAAGCAAGCGATTAAAGTACAAATTATGTTGCACAAGGGATTTCAAATTGGCATTTGGGCTTAGAGTTGCCTCCGTTGCTGTTGCAGCTGCTGTTGCTGCTGTTGCAGATAACAAATAGATGACAACTTAAGATTAGACAAGGCGATTAAATGCCTAAAATAGTCACATAAACTCTGGTCACACTGATTATGTCTAAGTTATGACAGAGAGAAGGCACAGAGAGAGAGAAAAGTTAACAATTCAATTTATAAGAAGCAGTTAAATGTTGCAAGTTCAAGCTTTAAGTGCAACATTTAACTTTATTTTCGAATTATCAAAATATATATATATATAAAAGATAAAGAATAGGAATAGGAATAGTAGAAAAAGAAACAACAGTAAGAGACAGAGAGAGAGAAAAGGAGAGCTTGTGTCTGTCTGTAAATTGCCTCATTCTTCGCACTAGCAGTCTCTATTTCTCTCTCTCTCTCTCTCTCTTTCTTTGTTACTCTCTCCTTCTGTCTGTATTTCCCGCTCTTTATCCTCCCCCTTTCCCCCTCTCTCGCTCACTGTTTAATGTTGCAACTTATGGCTATCATAGCCGATCAAAGCAGCACCTTTTGAGATGATATCCAATTGATAGCCAGAGTGCAACATGTAGCAAGCAGCAAGCAGCAAGCAGCTAGTGGCAGCCTGCAGGCGGCGCACAGACGCATAGCATTCGTGTTGCAACATGAAAAAGATAAGAGTTGACTGCAACTGGCAAAGGATGGAATGTAGCAAAAAAAAAAAGGGAACTAAAAACTGAGAACTGGGCAGGCTTTGGTGTAATGATGATGGCAGAACTTGCAACAGAAGCAACAGCTTAAGGAGCGCAAAACAACAGCAACAGCAACAGCAACAACAACAGCAACAACAGCAGCAACAGCAGCAACAAACAGCAGCAGCAGCAACAGCAGACAGCGGAACCGTCACTAAATTGTTGCTGATGCGTTTTTTTTTTGTTGTTGTTGCAATATTGCTGTTGTTACTGGTTGTTGCTGTTGCTGTTTGTTTACTTAAGCGTTGACGCTGGCCAATGGACAGAAGAACTATGCGCGTATATTGCAACACGATGACGAGCATGGGGCACGACAAGATAAGCTAAAATTGCTGCCACAAATGTACGAGAACTCACTCAATCGAGCTGTGAGAGAAGGTCGCTGATGAGTTGCTGCTGCAGCAGCAGCAGTAAAATAAAAATAAATAATATAAGTAATGACACAAGCAACAACAACAGCAACAGCAACAACAACAGCAACAACAGCAGCAACAACAGCAGCAACAACAGCAACAGAAACAACAACAGCAGCAACATATCATTATAATCAGCGTGGAATGCATAAAGAAAAGAGACAGAGACAGAGAGTTAGGTGCAGATAGTGAGAGACAGAGAGAGAGAGAGAGAGAGAGATAGAGATAGAGAGCGAGAAAGAGAAAGACAAAGGTTAAGAATGTGGCAAAAGCCAGTTGCAAGTTGCAAGTTGCGAGCTGTGGCAGGTGATATTGGTTGACAGCTTAAGTTCAGTTACGAATCGCTTTAAGTTTATTAACGTGGCTAAAGTGTAGTACAGTGTGTATAGCATATAGTGAACCAATAGCATATACTAGATATGCTATATATACTATATTTACTATATATATATATGCGTCTTGTGGTATGCCAATTAAAATTGCAACCCAAAGCAGCGGAACAAAGTCTTTGGGGCAGCTGCTGTTGTCCTTTTATCCTGCAGATTTTTGCACATAGACAATGCGCATATGTGTGTGTGTGTGTATATATATATATATATATATATGTGTGTGTGTGTGAGTATGATTGTATTGGTGCTGGTCTGTCTGCAACTTGACAGTACGCTTAATGCCACAATGCTCCTTTTGCCAGTCGCTTGATTCACAGTTTTCGCTTGCCAATCTGCTTGCTATATCTCTCTCTCTCTCCCCCCCTCCCTCTCTCTCTGTCTGTCTGTCATCATTGTCGCTGTTATATATGTTGTCTACCTGTGTAGCTGTCTGCATGTCCTGCTGTCCTCTGCTATTCTATCGTATACCATTCGACGCTTAACTGCCCCCAACCTATACTATATTCCATACCATATCCCCTTTCACTTCCCTCTTTCCATTCCCATTGCTTTCGTTTTGTCTGCTTGCAGTATTTATGGGAAAATAACTTGCTGGGAATTTATGAAAACTGCGTCGCCATAATAACAATAATCAGACTAAGTAGTGACCGCTGCAAAGACATAAACTTTGCCCAGATAAACCTCAAGTGTCTACGCTCAACTGCCTCTTAAAAATGCTAATAACTTTCTGTCTATATACATGTATATGTATGTATGTGTGTGTGTGTGTGTGTGTATGTGTGTATATTGTCTTGTCTTGTGGTGTGTGTACACACAATTTTGAACGTAACCCGCACAGCTTAATTAGCAAAATGTCGCGACTAAATGAAGGAACTATGGAACGAATGCCGAAACCTGCCGCTAGAGAGCGCGCCAGCGAGAGTTTTGTACTGCAGCTAAACACAGGGTTAACAGTAGTTTTTTTTGTGCTTTTCACTAGCTAATTCCCTTTTAAGCATAACAATACTCACACACACACACACACACACACACACACACACATACACAGATGGCAGCTTTTATAGGGTAAATGCTGCGCTTGGCGGCATTCAGTCGGGCGACAAGGGTTAAGTTTACTTAGAAAGGGCAAAGAGTGAGGAGGGGCATGAAGAGGAAGAATTAAAAAAAAACTTGGCTTATAAGTTGATAAACTTAAAATGCTAAATGCAATTTAATTAGTCAAGTGAATTAGGCACAGAGTGAGAAAGAGAGGGAGAGAGAGGCGTGGCCGCTGCTGGGCAGCAAACAAATAATTTCAAAATAATTATAGAAAATTGAATATTTCTTCTTTAAGTTGCATGCAGGTGTGTGTGTGTGTGTGTCTAATTACTTGTTGAATATTACATATTATAAATGTAATTTTTGTTTGTTTGAACTTGCAACTTGCCGCACGTGGCACAATAAGCGCTGTGATCAGCGATGTGTAACAGAAACTGTATACGATTTGAAGATTGTTGTTGCAAGTTGTAAGTTGTGGGTTGCGACAACAACAACAACCACAACAACAACTTGGGACGACTTGTAGTCATTTGTAACTCTCACATTTGTGTGTGTGTGTTGTGTGTGTGTTGTGTGTGTGACCACCTGTGCAGCTGCTTTGCTGCTTTGCTGCTGCAACTTTTTGAACTGGTATGCAGCACGCTCCAGTAAGCTGCTAAGGCTTAACTTAACTTTGCACCCGCTCTATGCATGCATGTATGTGTGTGTTGTATTTGTGTGTTGTATGTGTGTCTGTGTTGTGTGTTGTATGTGTGTGTGTGTGAGTTTGCTTGTTGATTGCTATTTCGCTACATACAGACTAAGACATGAAGAATTATAATAATGACCAGACACAGGCTGCAGCAGTTTTTGCTCTACTCCTATGCTCTATGAGTTTTGTGGCAAGAGTGGCATGTTGCATGGTGGTAGGGTAAAAGTGTAATACTGGAGGGTTAATGTTGTTCTTGCTCTGTCGGCCAAATGTGACAAATTTTTCAAGCATTTTCAACACTCTTCTTAACATTTAAATAAAGTGTGAGAGGGAGAGATGGGAGAGGTTGATTGAGTGAGGGGAGGTGCGGGAGGGGGAAGGTGGAGCTGTCAGGTCGCTGGCCTCTTGCAGTTATTTGTTTTTTTTCTTTTTTTTTTTTTGTTGCTGCCACAAATTTTTGCTCGTTCTTGACATTCATTGTGCACCCTGCCACACGTTGTAATGCAGCAAATTTCTGCACTATAAAATGCGAGAGAAGGCAACATAAATACCACTTGAACAGAGATAGAGAGAGAGAGAGAGGTATATATAAATATATATATATATATATATATGTTAAATGTTGCACGGGTGCCAACTGACTGGCACTTGACATGCTGGCTGGCAAACGTGTTGACTTCGCTCATGCATTTGTATGTGTCGGAACTTTTAATGAGCAGCAAGCAAATGAAGTGGCTGCCACCGCAGAAGGCAAACCCAAAGCAATGGCAGCCCAAGGCACAAGTCACAGACAGAGGCGAGTGTCGCCATCAGCGGCATGGCCAGGGCACCACCACCAACACCACCAACAGCAGCAACACCACCAACACCAGCAGCAGCAGCACCACAAATGTTTGCTTAACTCTTGCCCCGTTTTGCACTTGTATTACCCCCACTATCTAGCCCCTACGCAACCCCCTACCCCCCCTCTGACTCTTCTATATGCCATACCAATACTCCATATGCCATGCTATGCTGCTGATTCCTACTCCTCCTTTGTGGCATGCTGCTTGTGCTCGTGCCGCCTTGTCGCAGAGTTTACATAAAAAGTTTTGTGACAGTTTTTTTTGCATTGCCTTTCGCCTCTTTTCTCTCTTTTCAAAGTCAAATTTTCTATATATATATATATATATGTGTGTGTGTGTGCGTGTGTGTGTGGCAACAGCAACAACGGAAATAGAAGTCAAAGCAGCAGCGGGTGTAAACAGCAGTAGAGAAGGAGAAAAGAAACCCAAAAAAAAAAAAAATAAACAAAAACAAAAAAAATGAATTTTAATAGAAAAAATTGCAACTTTTTACAGCGCGTAAGCAAAAACAAAAGTTATGACTGCACAAGTGTGTGTGTGTGTGTGTGTGTGTGTGTGTTGCTAGTCTGCTTGCGTGTGGCTGCCACTTGATGTGTTACACACTATATACCCTCCAACTCCCCTCTACATCGCATACACTCAATTTCAACGCCATACGCGCAAAATGACAAATTAATGCGACGCTTTTGGCTTTTTTCTGTTGGCATTTCATTTTCAGCTCATTCCATTTCATTTTCACACATTCCATGCCATTTCATCTTAGAGTTTTACACACATTTACAGATCGCAGCAAGTGTGTGTAGATCTGTAAATGCATATGCTTCAGGGTGGTCATTGTTTATGACAATTTTGCACTGTGCGCGTGGCGCCCTCTGTTGTTATGCGGCGCATGTAAATTGCATTGGCAGCGTTAAAAACTGCATATAACTTTACAACTAAAATAATTTCAGATGTTTTTATATTTTTTATGAAATTATATATATATATACTTGCTCTCTTTAACTGGAACTCTGCTCTATACTATATTTTTATATTTATTTTTTTTATTTTTAAATGTATATATCAAAGAGTTAAACTGTACAATAGAGCTAAATAAGCTTTGTATATGATTTGTAATTTACGTATATAATATATACATATATCATGCAACAATTAGGCCACTTACTCATGTATATATATATATATATAAATGTGTGTGTGTGTGTGTATATATTCATAGTATTCATAAATAAAATTCATACACTCAAGTACCACTTGCCGGCATTTCAACACAATCGTCAAATCAATTTGTTGCATACAAAGCAAAGCTCAAGTATCTCTCTGATATGCTGGCCATATATCATAATGATTCTGATCCCTAATTCAACTTAAGAAGAAAAAAAAAAAAAACGTGAAATTGCCCCAAAAATTTCAATTGCTATCTCTTTCATTCTTAAAGCAACAATTGGCTCCCCTTTTAAATCTGTTTCTGTTTCATGTCTTTGTTGCTGCTTTTCATCTTTCGATCGAAACAAAAATCTCTACAGTAAATATATATATATATATACATTTCTTTGTTTGCTTGTTGCTCTCCTATTCTCTCTCTCTCTCTCTCTCTCTATGTGTGTGTCTTTCTCTCGCTGTGCATTGTGGCTGTATCTTAATTGATTAAGCGTGAAATAATTCCTTTTGATTGACTTCAATTGAAATGAATTATTCTTTAATTGGCAACGCGACGTCTAAGCAGCATGCGCCTGCGCAATAGGTGCCACCACAGCCAACTTCTCCCCCTTCCCCAACCTCCCCTTATTTCAAACTAAGCTCAAGTCTGACACGCTTACTATATCATTTCTAGGCGGCAACATCAACAACAGCAACAAAATAAATGCAAAATTTGCAAAAAAAAACTTACAAAAAAATAAAACAAAAGGCTAACAATTTTGAGCTGCTTTGTCGCCTCCTTGCCACTCCCACTCCCACTCCCACTCCAATTTCAACTACTTCTTCTCCTTTCCCCCTCCCACTCTTTCTACTACTATTGCTGCTGGCTCATCCTTGTGCCTGCTGTACCTTCTGCCATCCGCTGGTAACGCCCTCCTTTTAGCTGTTGTCGTTGTCAAGAACAAAAATAATAATAAAATTTGCTGTCGCTGCGAATATAAACAGGCAATTTTTGGGCTCTGCTCCAAAACGATAGAGAAAACAAAAAAAAATGCCACAACAGCAACAAAACAGCAGTAACAACAACAGCAACATTGACGACGACAATGGCAGCTGTTTTTAATGTCTGCACAGGCGGCCTAATGGCGCTCAACGTCCGCCAAAATCGGGATCAGTGGATGAGGAGAAGTGGCAGCAGGAGTAGGGGCAGGGGCCGAGGCAGGGGCAAAGGGCAGGACTACGACAAAGCTGATGATGGTGACGACCCTATTGGCACTTGGATGTGAATCGACTCTCGGCTCTCTTACTCTCTATCTCTCTCACTTTCTTCCTCCATTCCACTCTCTCTCTCTCTCTCTCTCTCTCTCTCTATTGGCTGCTTGCTACACTTTGCTGCTTTGACACTTCTCGCCAGTTCTTGCCGTTTAAATTGAATCAACGTGGGTGTTGTGCCACCAGATTGTGAACATATATTCACATATACATATATAATATACACACACACACACACACACATATCTATAGAGTATAAAAGTTTCTTGGCGGCGTCTGTCTGAGCCATGGATTTGTGTCTTAAATTGAAAGAAAAAAAAAAATAAATTCATATGCCACATTCAAGCTACAACAAGCTCATGCCACATTGCCGCAGTCATAATCTTCATTGGCTTCTTAAGTAGCAAACGCTTTTGGCCAAAATGTGTTAGCCTAATTGAGCTACTTTAGCTAAATGCTAAATATCAGCTTATACTATATATACATATATATATATCAGATTAGTTCCATTTCTAGCACTAGAACACTTTTAGGATTTCTCTTTAACTAATCAGGTGCAACATTGCAATTAGATGAATACTTATTTATTCAAACTGAATGAATACTCAAGTGTATGAATAGTGAATAAAGGAAGAAACTGTTTCATTAAATATTAAAAGGTAAAGGATGGAGTTAAAGGGTCTTAAATTGAGCTATAACTAACTGACAGTTATTGTAAACTTTAACTTAAAGAAACTTTATTTATTTCATTAAAAATATCGATATAAGTAAACTTATCGAATATATATTCGATATATACATGTATATATATTCCATATATACTATTAGGATGAATATAAGCATATTGACACTTTGAGTAAAGCTTAAGATATAGTGAGGAATAACTAACTGTCAGTTAAAATGGATTTGATTGAAGAGCAAAATTTTTGTTAAGCTTAGGAAACTTATCGAAGTTATATATAATGTTAAGTAATATATGGAAAATTAGGAATACTCTTCGAAGTAAAATTTTAGTTAATGTGAACAATAACTAACTGTCAGTTAACTAATTTTGATTTGGTTATAAAGAGATATATCAGTTTAGTTTAAGAAACTTTAGTAAAAACAAAACAAATCTGCATAATAATAACATTAATCGAATATATATCAACGTTATCTATACTATAATGAAAATTTGTAGAAAAGTGTAGAGTAAAGTTTGAGTTAAACTGATTGATAACTAACTGTTAGTTAAGTATTCTTTAAGTTAATGTGAAAACATCTTAAGCTTCCTATAGAAACTTTACTCAAAAAAACATATAATATATCGATATAAATAGCATTTATCGATTGTATATTTATGTATATATATAACGTTAGGTAAAATTATAAACTGAAAATGGGGAAAATATTTTGAAGCAAACAATTTTCATATGACGTCAGCTGGCAGCTGCAATTAAAAGGGCCAAAATCCATGTGCATAATTAACGTTTACCGTCAATGAATAATGCAGATACGGGCTTAATGTGAAGGCGGTCAAAATGTTGTGGGCGTTACACGTCAGACAGAGCGAAAGAGAGTGATAAAGAGAGAGAGAGAGTGAGAGAGTGAGAGAGAGGGAGTGTATAGGAATTGTGTGGCATGACATAAGCGTTTAAATAATACAAAAAGTCAAATTAAAATACTGAAATGAAATGTCTTAAAAATGCAGAGTTACGACTGCAATGCATGAGTTATGTTCGAGATGGATGGGGTGAAGATGGGGGATGCACAGGGGTGTAGTGGGGTGTAGATGGGGTAGATGGTGTAGTGTAGATGGGTAAACGGGGAAGTTGTTAGAGGGGGGGGGGGTAACTGTATGGACTACTGCATGCATGAATAAAATTGAAGGTTTAGAGTTTAGGGGTATAAGGAATAAGGGGTAAAGGGTAGGGGATTTGGGGGCTTGAACAGATAAAGCAGATGGGGTGAGGGGGAGGGGGAGGGGGGTAAAACTGAAAGCAAACATGTGACATATGCGGCAATTAATGCCGTTAATTATTAAAGTTAACACCCAAAACCGACATGCACAAGTCAAATAAATAAACACGCAGCCGACCGCAAGAGGGCGAGACATTGGCTTGATAAAAAGAAACCCCTCTCCCCTCTCACAAACTCTAACTCACCAACTAAGTACTGCTGCTCTTACTTCATGTGCTAAGGACTGCTTTAACAGTCAAAGAGTGCGAGAGAGAGAGAGAGAGAGAAGTGGAAAATATATATATATAAAACGAGCCCCAATGAAAACCCAAACGCCCCAACAATTAAGGACAATGCGTGCTAATTTCAAACGAAACGAAAACTCTGGCAACGTTACAACTGCGGGAGAGAGCGAGAGAGAGCGAGAGAGAGAGAGAGAGAGAGAGCGAGTAAAAAACCTGCGACCTGCCACCTTCAAAAATTCCAGCTCAAATACTTAAAACCTGCCGCACACACTTCATCACAAGGCGTGCAACACTAGCCAGCAGCAGGCAGCCTGTGTGTGGGTGAGGCAGAGGATTGTGTGGGGGTTGTCCGGGTAGGGGCATCAGTAATAATGATTTTTATTTATAAACTGCGACGCAGGACGTAAAGGCAGCAGAAGCCATGAGCCAGCAGCCACGAGCCAGGAGCCAGGAGCCAGGAGCCAGGAGCCATGCGTGCCACATTGGGATTATATGGATACTCGAAGCGGGGCGAGTGTTTTGTTTTTTTGGCAGCGTAAAGGGGTGGCAGGGAGTAGGTGGGTAGGAGTGTGGTAGGGCAGAGTGGGGCTAGGACAGTTGGCACATAAATAATTTACACGCTTTTGCCCAAGGCAGAGTGCTGCCTCTGCCTCTGCCTCTGCCTGTGCTGCTGCTGCCGCCGCTTGTTGTTGCTACTGCTGACATAATTTTATGTTGTTTTTTTTTTTATTTTCATTTTATTTTGAGTATGTTTTTTTTTTTAATTTTTGTGGAGTCTGTTCTTTTTTTCAGTGTGAGTTTTTTTTTTTTTTTTTTTTTTTGAAGGCAGCAGGAAACAAGCAAAAAGCAAACAAAACTTTGGCAATTTTGTGCAACTTTTTGGCTTCCACTTATTCACCTTATAATGTTTTATTTCCTTTATATTTATATATTTTGTTGTTTTGTTTGTTATTTTTAAATATTTTTTGAAATTTTCTTTGTTTTATTTATATATTTTTTTATTTTATTTTAATTTTTTGTTTATATTTTCGTAAAGGAAATTATACTTTTAAAACGATTATAAAATTTCTCAACTGTTAGGGTTAAGTTTTTTTTTTTGCTTGTTTTGTGTTTAGACATATGCCGTTAATCTGTACAAAAATTTACATAAAAAGGGGGAGGGGGGAAATAAATAAAAGCTGCTTAAGTTAATATCTAGCTAAAGCTAAAGCTATAGCCGTTCTTTAAGTTCCCGTTAAAAGGCGCTAAGAAATCTCTTCAGAAACTGCAAATTTAGCAGAAAATTTACTTTGCAAATATTTGTCAATGAATGAGTGTGTATGGTGTGTATGTGTGTGTGTGTGTCTGTGTGTGTATGTGCTGTGTGTGTGTGTGTGTGTTGCTTATTTGAATTGATCTGCTATAAAAAAAAAAAAACGAAATACTAAAACAAACACCAAATGAATGAGTTTTCATTGTGATCAAATTTCGATTGCATTGAGTTCAATCATCAATCCAATCAGTTGGCAACTTGTGTGGGTTGTTGTTACCCTCTCTTCCCCCTTCCCCCCTCCTCACCACACTACCATATAATGCTGTTGCTTCTTCTATTTGATATTATTGTTATTTTTATTGTTATTGTGTAAACAGAAACAAAACTAAAATCCGAAAAAAAAACGACTTTCAAAATATGTTAAAACCAGCAGCAACATAGACAAAGTTGTTGCTGTTGTTGCTGTTGTTGATGTTGTTGATGTTGCTGATGACAATCGTAGGGCCAACGCATTCATTAGTTCTCATTAAAAGACATAGAGACAGACAGACAGAGACAGATAGAGAGCGAAGCTGTAGAATGATAAACGCATTTATAAACAACAAACCGATAATTTCTCTTCAATAGAAATCACTGAAATTCTGGCTAAAAGCAAGCAATATACAGGGTGAGAGCAAGAGAGAGAGAGAGAGGAAGACAGAGATGGGTAAAGTGTAAAGGAGAGAGAGAGAACATGTTTTTATGGCAAGTTGTAGAGAATTGTATGTCCACTGGATGCTGCCAGCTAATGAACTCTATTAATAATGTTTGCATACGTTAACTGACAGATAAGGGAAACGAAAAGAAGCAGAAGAAGTAGTAGATAAAAAAAAAGAATAATTATATAAAGAAGAAGAAGCAGCAGCAGCTATATTTATGATTATTGTTGCAATAATTTTGTTTAATTTAAAAACAGTTTCTGTGTGGTCTTAGGTTGAACCAAAATCGAACTTTAAAAATTAACATAAAATATTTTGTTTTTCTTTTTTGACTTCTTTTAAGATTTCCATAGCGCATGTGGGTGTTCGATATATGACTAGAAAGATACAGTTATATATAGCTATATATAGATAGAAATTATTTGCAGCAAAATTTAGAGTTGAAACTGTGTTGCAGCAGCATTTGCATTTGCTGCTTATTATTGCAGCTTCAAAATGATTTTCATATTTTTTTCTTCGTTTTTCCTCAAACACTTTTTCACTTTAATTTCTTTTTCTTTTCTTTCTTTTATTATTTTTTATGCTTTATATTCTTTATACTATATATATATATTTTTTGGGTTATTTTCTTTGGCTATAAGTTCGAGGCGCTTTTGGCTTAAACGCTGCTTAAGCTAACTTATGTTAAGAGCGAGTGCACTCAAGTGCATTTCAAGTGCACTTCAAGTGCAACGTGCAACGTGCAAGTGCAATTTCTATTTGCTTTTGGATTTTGCAGTTATATATTGTTGTTGTTGTTGTGGCAGTTGCAACTTGGAGTATGGGTAATAAACATGCAATGCTTAAGGGACAAGTGTGCAACACACACAAAAGCTTTACTTGCCTCTTCCCCTTATGCAATTGTTGCTGCTGCTGTTGCTATTGCTATTGCTGCTGTGTCGAATGCATTTTTATAACAGTTTAATTATATTTATGTCCTTTATAAACATGTATTGTGTATGTGTTTGTGTGTGTGTATAGATTGGCCAGACCATTTCAAGGCGCATTCAAGCCAAAGTAATGCAAAGGAGCATAGTTCCCAACTGTCTGTCCCCTCTGTCCTTGCTCTCTCCACTCTCTTTCCTTTGTGCTATCCTTAACATATCCTTATATATATGCTGCTTCTTTTCCCTTTATACCAAAATCAGTAGAAGAAGAAGAAAAAACGAACCCTTGGCATTCACAGCAAGCGTGCTCTTAGCTGCGGTAATACCATCGATGCGTTGCTGCTTGTCCAAAGCCAATGCCAATGCACATAACGGCGTCCATTACACGCAACAACGGCAATGGCAACAAAAGAAAATGGCGTCTGGCGACATTGTGCGTGTGTCTGTCTTCCTACACACATATATTTATATATATACATCTGTATGTGTGTGTGTGTGTGTGTATTGTACATGAGGCGAAATTATTTTTATTATTTTACACAATTTTTATATAAAAGCCAAATGCGATACAACAAAAGAATTTTACAACAAGGCATAAATATTTAGTATATTGCAATTGTTATCGTATTTATTGTTGTTGTTGTTGTTGTTATTGTTGCTGTTGATGTTGTGGCTGCTCGTGTATTTAATGAGATTTTTGAACTTTTCCATAAGCGCCTTAAGCAACACAACAGCAACAGCAGCAACAGTCCAACAGTCGAGAACACAGAGTAAAACTTTATTTTAATATACTTCCATACCATACCAATACAAGCATATATATATACACACACATATATGTGAATTACAATACACACACTCATACATATATATAGTATTATATGTATTATTATATAAACATAGTTATAAACTTTATTATGCTTTGTCACACTTCAAAATAACACAGAAATCATCATCACATGAATGAATTTAAACATATTTTTGCTCTACTAAGTATACTTTGCTATATGAAATTTTATTTGTAAAAAAAAAAATCATATATGTTTCTCATATATAATTTTATTATATATTATTACCAGTTATTTTTGGCATATAAAGTTTTTCTTTTAATTTTCGAATTATGCACAAAAGTAAAGCCACTTTTAAGTAACAAATTGCGCCTCGAGAACAATTTCCACTCTAGCTTTATGCTAATTTATAATGTAGTTTTTCTTTTATTTGTGGTAAATTAACTTACAACTTTATTAAAGTTAATAGAAAACATAATATTGTTTAAATATTTATTAGCAATTTTCTATGCAAATTTGCGTTTTTTCATTGTTTAATTTCAACACTTTCGGCTTACAAAGACATAAACACGGCTTGTACCAAAACTAAGCGAAGCTTATGCAGCGCCATCTATGCGAATTGTGCAGTAAACAACGATCAGCCGCCTGCGAACGCAGCTGAGCGACGGGCAGAGCAAAGACTTGCATAGAAAGTTTCTGCTGCGCGTTGCTTAAGGCTTTTTGAGTTGTTGCGATGTGCATGTATATTATACGAGTTTAAGGACATATCAGGACATTCATTGTTGCAGTTTTTTTTCTTAAATAAATGTAATATATAATATTTTATATATATCATATACTATAATAGTTTTAAATAAAATTTTTAAAGCAAAATCAAAGCATAAATTTAGTTATCAGCAGCAAAGAACTTGCCTTGCCATCAAGTATTAAGTTCTTGATTTTAACTACTCTACTGCATGTGTAATAAAACAGTTTAATAAACACACACACTCACTCACATACGTGCACACAGTGTAATCTAATTAAAGTCCTTTTATTTGAGTCAAGCAATTAAGTATTAGACCTATAGAAGTTAACACAATAATTACAAGCAAAATTCATTATGATAAACTAAAGGACACATATGGATACTTGATAGATACTACTATTAATAAGTATCTTATCATTTGACCTCATTTGACTACAACTAATATCTAATTTAATATATTATATAAATATATATATATATAAATATATATGTCTTTATTTTGTCTTGTTTCAGTTACAAATTTTGAGCATTGACTTGGAAATGAAATTGACTTGAAGTTTTGCATTGAGTTTTGCTTGTTGATCCTTTGGCCTTTTAAAAGGATAATTGCATTAACCATAACATCAAAAGGTAAGTTCTAGTCTAATATTCATATAAACTGTCATTGGCATATATACAAATATAATTCCCATACTGCATTTAATCTTATGTCCTTATGATATCCACATGTCCTGGCAGCAGCACAACTGCTTCTAGTAATAATAATAATAATAATAATAATAATAATAATAATACGATTTATCAAATGCACGTAAATTACAATAAATTAAAGACGAAATTAATATTAATGGCGTAAACTGGCTAAGACACACACAGCAACACACACATGGACACACATGTATATACGTGTGGGTGGGAAAGAGACACCTAGCGACAGCGTGCTAGCTATATGCCGAACTATTTATACCCTGTAAAGTGCAGAGAAGTGCACCCCAATTAAAATTTTCTTAGCTTTACTCTGATTATATTCATAGCTGCATTCATGCTTATTCATATTCATTATTCACATTAATTTCTAGTATTCATTCACATGCCAGCCATCTATTGGTCAACAACAGCAATATTAGTAGTGAAAGTTTAAAGTGAAGGCCAAACGCTAGATTTATGATTATTTAAAAGTATTTTACAGAGTATCTACAAGTCGTTGGATAGCTGCTTAAAAGAATATGCAGAATGTCTTGTTTTGTCTGTTGATTGTTGCTGTTGTTGTTGTTGTTGTTGTTGCTTGTTGCTGTTGTTTTGTTAGACAATTGTTAAATTAAGTGCATACCCGCCCCTTGTACTTGTACTTGGCTGTCTTTGTCTCTGTGCCAGTTATGCTATACATATACACAAATATATTTACATATATAATATATATATATATATACATACATGTGTGTGTGTATGTGTAGTAGTTGACATCTTAAATATGAAAATCGTTCTTTTGATTACAAATTTGCTTATTTGCCTTGCATTTGAGACGCAATTCCGCAGTTAATAAGCCCCGGATATAATAGGGCAAAACTGCAAAGCCAACAAATCGCCAGGCAATTAAACTAACTGAAATTGTTAACGGCATATTCCCTGCATGATAATGCCTTTTATCTATATATATATATATATATATATATATACAAACAAATACATACATAAAATTAGAGATGATCAAAGAGCACAAAAATTTTTAAAGAAAATATTTAAATTTTTATTCAGTTGAAATATTTTGAATAAATTATATAAATATTATTTATAAAAAGAAAACTAAGAGATATTATTTTATAATATATAAATTTAATATAAAAAATATTTTGAATATAGATATATAAATATAGTATATATTATCTGACAACATCAAATAATTCTGTTAAATGTTTCACGCTTTATATGGGTAATAGATTTGAAGCGCAGTTAAAAGCAATTTATTTAAATTTTAATTAACTGTTATTTAAGTGAATTTAAAGTATATTTCATATACTTTCAATATTTGTCTATAATGTCACAGTTTTTCAATGTAACAGTTACAAAAAGTACACACAAAATCACCGATCATCTCAATTGTTGCGTTGCTTCTCCTCCAATAGAAACTGGCAAATTTTGCATATTTGATGAGTTTGCTCTAGCACAATTCACTCTATATATATATACTTTTGTGCCTGTGTTTGTACACCTGTATATATATAATATGTATATATATATATATATACTTGTATCCATTGCTGGGGTTAAAGGCTCATCGTTGCTAGCATGTTGTTGAGTTGCAATTTGGCTAACAAATTATGCAACAGCAGCAAGCCAACACAAAGAGGCAACAACGAATAGCAACAGCAACAGCAACAACAAATGCACTACTGACCCATCTAGGCCTGGTTTTGTTGCAGGTTTTGTGCAGCAAGGTGGGGTAAAGGAGGAGGGCTTAGCAGGCGTTGACTTTACGGTAACGTTCAGAGCCGATGTTACCATACGTCCGGCCCTGTTAAATAATTGTAATTTATGGCATTTTACACAAATAAATATATGGAAATCAATAAATTTTAAACATACACACACACACACACACACACCACACATGCACATGACTGGACACAGTTGCATGGGTAATTTCCCCAATAGACCTGCCTTTGGTACGGTTTTTGGTCAGCAGTTCATTTACACGCACTATAAATTGCATTTGGTTAGTCGCCCCCCTTTCTCCCCACTTACTGTTAGCCAACTGTTCCACAACTGTTCAATTCCATACAATTCTATACCTGCTCACATACAACAATACACACACACATATATATATATATACAAGCCATAGACCGCATTGTCTGCTGTTGACTCTGTGTGTGCTCAACGATTTTTGAGTCATACAAAATAATTTTATTTTTAGTTTTTTTTTTTTCATTTCATTTCTTTGGTTATTGTTATTGTTAAAGCTTAACAATTATTTGATGCTGTCAGAATTTAAGTGGTAACTGGTTCATTGATGATGGTCTATACCCTATTACCTCTCACCCGTCACCCGAAACTCGTAGCCATCTATCAAAAACATATATTTGCCCTGAGGTTTGACCATGGCTGCACCTTTTTGCAATGATTGCATTTTGACTTTTAAATATGCACAATATTTTGCATTTGAATTGCGGTTTTTACTCTGTACACAACCACACACACACACACACACATACATTAACATACAAACTATATTGTATACAACACACACACACAAACACACATACACGCACACAATGCTTTAAAAACTTAGTCAATTTACGTGTTCCACCGGCGGCTACTACATGAAAGAGTATGACAAATAGCGTGGGTGGTACGAATAGTTTTCAACGCTTTTTTGTGCTTCAAATATACATATATACATATATATATTTATATATATGCAAATTGCTTCAAATATACATATATAATTATATATATACACCTGTATATAAACAACATATTATCAGCCTGTTTGTAACACTTTGTAATTCACTTTGAAGTCAAAAAGAAACCTGCTTATTATAGCACACACACAATTATAAATATATACAGTTATTATATATATGTATATATATTTACAATTATTATATACAACTGATTTTTCCAAGGGTTACACCTCTTATATAATTAATAATTGATTTGCAAATGTGCACAGTTAACACACAATTCAAAGAGGTTAAGTAGAAGGTTAATTTAAGTCAAAGATTAACAAAGAATTTTTATTATTTAATTAAAAATTAAATAATATATATTTTTTTTTACTTTATTAATAAGAGTTAAGCAATTAATGTAAATATGAAATTTAAAATAAATATATATTGAATATATATATTATTTATATAATATATATTATAACAAATAATCTAACAGTTATGCCTTGTATAACAATGTAAAGTGTCATATGATATTCCAAGCCTATTGCAGCATTTTGCCGGATTTTTTTTCAGTGCTTGCCAAACCTTTGTATTATAGTTCTTTTGGTACATTAAATATTTAAATAAAGTAGAAAATTTTGTTAAAATTATAATATTTAACATTTTTAAGTTGTTGCTGTTTAATTTAAACAAAATTATTTGTGTGCAATCAAAAAAATTTTAAACAATTTTTCATCAGAAGCAACGCAAAATTTTGCCTTAATATAACATGAAAATTTCTTTTGGTATAAGCCAAATCTTATGGCCTAGACTGAACGATGGTCTAAGGTGTGCTTTGAAGAAACAAAAGATATATAAAGATATATTTAAAATTATGCATGTATTCATATATATATAGTAAACTTATCTGTATTAAAAAAAAAACCCATAAAAAGACTTATAATCAAAGCCAAGTTCAGGCCTTAAAATGCTGTTGATTTGCCTGAAACTTTGCTTGAATTGCATTTAATAAAACTTAAAAACAAAATTTAATTTATAATTAATTAATTTAATTACTAATTTTATATTTAATTTTAACTTGAATTGTACAGTTTTTATGGCATTAACATTTATTCAAATATTATTATTATATTAAATGATTTTTGTTAACATTTGAAGCAATTTGAGGCTTATTTTCTGACAATTTTTGCTATCAAACGAAACAGTTATTTAATTTTATATTTATTTTTGTAATTTTTATCAATATATATATAGGTTAACAATATGTGTTAAAATTGTGCCTATATCTATATAATAATTACATATGTCAACAATCGTAAATGGGTTAAATTATTTCATTTGATGTTTTTTCTTTTTTGCATATGGAAAATGTTTTAAACGAATTTAAAAAAAAATGTCATAAATTTTACGTGTTGTTTTTCTTGTTGTTGTTGTTATTTTATTGTGGTTTACCTATAATATTATTATAATTTTTTTTTGTATTTTTTTTGTTGATAGAAATTATTTAAATAGTGTCAAAGTTATTAAATTTAACTGTCAGCTGGCATTAATAATTATAATTATAAATATAAAAATAAATATGCAATGCCCAATTTTAACCTCAAAATTATATTTCATTTTCATTCTCCTATCCCCACTTTCCACTCTCCATTCTTTTGCTTTTCAATAATTTTATTGCACTTTATTTTTTTTTTTGTTTTGTTTGAATTTATGACTTATTTGCTTATTTGTAATATGTTTTTCCTGTCGTGGATTAGGCAACAACCGATATCTATATAATGTTTATGTATATATCTATATTGAGTATGTCAACATAGGCTGGGTATCTGGTGATTTATGCTCTACAAATACATATACAAATACATATTATATGTATGTATACCCTCTTAAATATACCCTATAAAACATTGCCATATACCCCAATCTAATTCAATTCAAATAGTTTTTTTTTTATGCATTTCATATGACCTTTTTTTTCTTAGCTTGTTCTTCTTCTTACTTATGCAATAAGTATTATCCTTAATAAGGAGCTCTTACTTAAGTGTGTCGCAAGTGTTTGTACTTGTACATGTACATGCTTGCACTTGTATTAGTCAAATGGAAAAAAAAGTGAAAGAAAAACGCATAAAATGAGGGAAGAGAAAAAAGAAATAAGTCAACATAAAATAGTTCAACAACTTTGTTCCTATTCAACTGCAAGGCACTGTATGCTCCCTCTGTGTGTGTGTGTGTGTGTGTGTGTGAGTGTGCGATCTGTGTGTATAAGAGAGTGTGTAGTGTTGGTTTTCTTTATTTATGTGCTTCTTAGGTACTTTGTAGTCGAACACTTCCTCTTTTACTTTCATTTATTTATTGATGTGTCGTTGCTGTCGCTGTCGCTGCCTGCGTCGCCGTCTCTGTTGCTGCTGCTGCTGCTGCCTCTGCTGCTGTTGCCTCTAGTGTGAAAAGTAATTATGGCGCCTTATGACAGCCGCTCAACTTTAGCTTTATTCAACGTCCATTAATTTGGCCACACTTCATATCAAAATCCTTAAAGCCCTACCTATAGCCTGGTAAGTGCCCTCCCCCTTTGCTCCTTTCCCGCACTCAACACAATATACCCTATAGAGCTCTTAGATATAGTCAATGTACACTCAGTCAGCTGCGCTTGTTGCACTTTTATATGACTCGTCTATGCTTTTTTTTTTTGTTTATTTTCTTTTTTTTTTGTGTTTTTCTTTTTTTTTCATTTTTGTTTTATGTGTTGTCTCAGCTGGACATTGAGTTGCCCTAACTAGGCGGGGTAAGGCGGGTTGATTGCTTGGGGTTGGGTTGGGGTTGGAGCTGGTTGCCGGGCTGGTCACGTATGATGATGACCCAAATGTGTGACGTCTGCTGCTGCCCTCCACATGCCGCTCAACACGCGCGCTCCTTTTAGCTACAATATGTCGCAATGCTATGCTTCGTCTCTCTCTCACTCTCTGTCTCTTTCTCTCTTTGTGTATGTTTGTGTGTTTTTAATAAAATTTATTACACTCTTACATGACAAACATACACCTCTGACATTGCCTTTGCCACCAACTCCGCTGTCCCTGCCTTCCCCTTTTTGCCACTGCTTCTGCCTTTGGCTTTGCCTTTGAATCTGCCTTTCAATTCCGCTGCTATATGTTCTACTTCTTTCTCTTTCTCTTTCTTACTGTATGTCATTCGTATTGGTATAATAGAATTATTATGGCAAAAGGCACAGCGACCAACAGGGTGTGCAACGAGCATTGGGGGAGGTTGGGTGGGGGGCTGTAGGTTAAGTTCTCAATTTTTATATGCATTCCACTTTCTGCTCCTGCCCCACGTTTATAGCATAATTAAAACATAAATTTGTTTTTATTGAAATGCCAAGACATTTTCATTAGATAAATATATATATATATATATATATATATATATATATATATATATATATATACAGTTTGTTCAGTTTGTTATGATTTTATTAAGCTTTATTATTATTTATATAGAATGTTACTAAAAATTTTATTTGATTTTCTATATACAAAAATTTGTTAATATTTACAAAAAAAAATATTAGAAAAAAATATAAAAAACATAAAAAAATATATAGAAAATATATTCAGTTTGTTTTTAACTGAAATTCAATACTTTTTACCTTCAAGTTTATCACATTTGTCTCTTCCATATCTCTTCCATCTCCCCCATCTATTTCATCTCAGGCATATTCTATACAATCTTAAACCAATATCTCTATCAAGCATATCAAATTTCCATTTCATATGTATAATGAAAACTTAAGTACCATATGTGGCATGACACTAAACCCAGATTGTTAATATAGAGATATATATATATATATATATATGTATAGAGACTATAAATATTGTTTGATTGACCATCAATTCATAGCTCATTACTTTATTGAGTGAGTGAAGAACTGAGCAGTAAGCATATTAGTATCAATACTATGATATCATTTTGTATAACAGGAAAAAAAATGAAGTAAGCACACTATAATGGGGTTTAAGTGACTGCGAGAGAACCTTTACCTTTACTCTTTATATGAATACACAAAAACATATATGCTCGTACATACATACAGTTTTGCAGGCACTTCGAGCTGCTACTCACCGCTGCTTGTAGCAGGGCTTAGTTTCTCTCCTATAACTTCCACGTTTATAAGATAAGCTGAATAAAATTTACTATATAGAAAGATAATAGTGTATTTATTATGTGTGCCAAAAATTTAACAAATCGCTTGAAAATTAAACCGAAAATCAATACACTGTAATTTACTAAATATACTAGTCAGTGGCTAACAGGCGTATATATGAACCGAGAGATAAAGCGACGGGCAGATAGATTAGGCAGACAGAAGAACAGGCAGACAAAGTAAGTTTCATTTGTATTATTGTTTGCTGAACAAGAATATATATACTTTATAGGGTCTGAGATGCTTTCTTCTGCCTGTTACATAATCGATTCTGTCGTCTCTTTCCCCATTTGCAAACTGTAAAGCGCGAAATTAGTTAATTAAATCGTTCACAACAGGCAACAGTATAATATATATATACATATTTTTATAATTATATATCTATTTGCATATTTAGTTGAAAGGGAGTGTATATATATCATTTAAAATGTAAACAGCAATCAGGCAAATTGAATTTCAGGCCAAACAAGTCAAAAGGAACCAAAAAATAACCAACAAAAACAATTTTGTTAAAATTATCCAAAAATTAAATAGAAAAAAAAACAACAACAACAAATAAAATTAAACAACAACAAAATAATAATTGAAAATAGAAAAATAGTAAAAAAAAAAATTTAAATAAAAATGTTTTTATAGAATAACATAATTGTATAAAACAAGAACAACAGCATCAAGAATTGTTGTCAACAAATTGAACAACAAATTATTGTTAGTTGCATTATAAATTTTGAATATGTTTTGTATAAATGTGAATAGGAATGAATAATAATTTGAATAATTCAATGTATATGAAGTGTAAAATCACATAATGCATTAAAAATATTCAATGCAACATATTTTTGTTGCAAATTTCTAACAACATTTGCGACATTTCTAAATTATTTCAAACTTCTCATAGAATTTTTATAGAATTTGAATAATATTTTGTTGCCTGTGCTTCAAACTTTCAATTGATATGTTTAAATTATATTAAATTTAACTCAGTTATATAACAAACTAAATTGTTGTTTAACAAAAAAGAGTTAAAATTGCAAACAAAAGATCAAAGGTTAATTATAACAAAAGGATCAACAGGCAGAGGCCACTTTCAGTCTGAATTTTTGATGATAAATTGATGTTAAAGTTAAAGAAGATAAAGGAAACATGAAAATATAAAGTTTATTTATAGAAAATCAAAATAAATAGAAAGGATATAATAAGGATTTATGAAGCATATAACAATTAACTAGCAAGGATAGATTGTCAATTCTCGATAGAGACAAAAATCAAAAATTTTCTTTAAAGTTTTTGAAATCCGCATGAAAATCAATTGAAGTGTTAAAGCTTGAATTATAACAAGTTGTTTATATGTGGCACTTGCCGCTTAAGTGCACTGCATGTGCAACATCTTGAATGCAACTCGTTCTACAGTTTGCTGCATGCATTGAAAATTGATTTTCTTTTTTTTTTTACTTTCTTTTGGTTTATCAACATCATTTTTACATTATGCGAATCCGTGTAGATTTTATGTTTAACTCTGTTGCAACAATTTGAGGCAAACTTCTTTCACACACAAACATACATACATACATATGTATATATATATATATATATATATATATGTGTGTGTATGTATATGTATATCTATGGAGAACAATGGCAATGTGTAATGGATTGGCGTGTGCATCAAATGGCACCACAACCTACTCTATACACGCCAAAGGTGCATTTTTATCACTTTTCCCTTTCCTCTCTCTCTCACTCCACTTTACCCTATACTCAATACTCCACTATACACTATACCCTATACACTATACACTATAGAGTATACACATCCCCATTTTCCCCTCTTTCTGCCTCTCCACCCTCTTCCTCATCTTTACCTCGTACCCATTTCATCAAGCGGCGTTGTCCATTCACTCGATTTCATCCGCAGTTTTGTTGTCTGGCAAATACTTTAAGTTCGGCATATGAGTGTCACACACACACACACACACACATACACACATGGATACATACATACACATACATATATACTCCATGGCCATTGCACTCCATGCAGTCGCCAGCTCTCAATTTGCTTTCAATCAGGTAAATAAAGAGCTGAAAGCTGAGAGCAAAGAGCTGGGAGACCTGAGAACGCTGTGAAAAAAAGAAGAGTTAAAAGCGAAACCGCCAAAAGGCGTCCAAGGTTGGTAATAGCTTGTTACACTCTATATATGTATATATGTATGTGTGTGTGTGTGTGTGTGTGTGTGTGTGTGCGCGTACTGTTACATGTAAAGTGAAAATGTTAATAAATTACATGCCAGATTATGGGAATGTGTCATTAATACTTATGACCAGCTAGTGTCATATGTATATATGTATATATACACAATATATATTGTTATGATCGTGACTCGTGACTTGTGACTCGTGTTACTTGTTGCGTGATTCGTGACTGGTTAATATATACAAGTACCATCACTATACCCGGACACAGCAGAGCAAAAAAGTGTTAACAATAAATACAAATCTAACAAAACTTGTCAGTTGGTTACACTTTAACTGGCCATAAGAAATACACTGGAAAAAAATAAAATTATTGACAATAACAAAATTTATAACAAAAGATATGAGAACTATGCGCTTAATTAATAATTTAAATGTGGAAAAAAAATAACTGAAATTTAATATTTTTTTTTTAAGATTTGAATTAACAATTTCTTGGCCTTCCTCTGGAGTTTGAGACAAATTGATGGATTGTAAAGGGAAGAGACAAAAATAAAAGTCAAACTAAAATATCAAATTACCATATAATATCTTTTGAGTTATGACACTAAACCGATTTTTATATATAAATAGTATCTGTATATATATCTATATATATATATCTGTTTATTTTTACATTTTGTGCAGTGCATTGTGATGTAGCTGCGAAGTATTTGCCGCACTGACTAAACGTTTGAATCAATGACTAAATGAAACACTATTTGACTCACTATTTGACTGGCTGATTGACTGACTGACTGACTGAGAGAATGACTGAATGACTATAAGACTGTGTGAGATTGACTGAGAACTGCTTAAAGTTGTTCATTGAATTGAATGTTAAAGTGGAATTATAAGACAGAAAACGCTTTAAACAAATTATGTGCCTGCTTTGAATGCTTGACAGGCACAGGTCTGCTTCAACTTCAACTCTTCCCTCTACTCCTACTCCAACTCCTCTTCTTTGACTTTGACTATGTCTTGTATGTATTGCCTGTCCATTTGCTTGTGCAATCCCTGTCTGCCTCTCTTTCGCCCCTCCTTCTCTACGTGCAACATACTATACGTTCCGGTTGCATTTAACGAACGCATTTTTCATCTCTCTTGGCGCGCCATGAAGTGATTTCAAAATGATTATTTTTTGACACATGGGGCAACACCTGCATCTCATTTGATGGCGGCAACAGCAACGGCAACAGCAATGGCTTTGGTATTGGCAGGCCTGGAGTGTTCAATGTTGCAGCTGCCACAGTGAGTGTGTGCCGCCTTCACGCTGCATAATATGCCACAGCCTGTTCATAACGTTTTGGGGCGGATCAGCGTTTGCTCTTACTCTCTCATACAATGTATACATATCTATATATATATATATATATATATGTGTGTGTATGTGTATACAGTGTGTGTGTGTGTGTTGTTTGTGTATAATTATATAATTTGACTGCTGCAATTATGTTGTTCTTTGTTAATTGAAATGTAAACGTCATCATTATGATAAGACGACGTTGAGGCCCGTTCAAAATCTGATGGGGACTTTGCCCCGTTTGTTGTTGTTATTGTTAACTGCTGACGTTGACGTTGACGTTGCACACACACATATATAAAACATATATATACATATATGTATAAGTATAGCTATCGTTTGGTGCGTGTTGCTGCTGTTAGCGTGTACAGATTGACGCTGCAGTCAACTGGGATAGCGACAGCGGCAGCAACTGCTTAGTACAAGCGTGTCAATGCTTGAGAGCAAAGGAAAGTAAAGGAAACACGCAAACAACTGCTTGGCAAAGTGATGGCAGCTCTTTGGCTAAAACCATTAGCAAAAACCCAGCTTAAGGTTGTTTCTATTACGCTACTAGTTAGTTAGTTATAGTTGTTGTTGTTGTTGTTGTTGTTATTATAGTTGTTGCAACTAAAAGTTGTCAACATTTATTTTATGCTAATTGTGTTTCCAGCTATCAATAGAACTTTATTAGCACTTTATATAATCACTTTAATTATATTTTAAACTATTACGTATTAAATACTAATTACTTTTAATTAATTTCATTACATTTTAATTATAATTTTAAACCCTTTTTATCATATCATTTCAGCTATATTCGTGGTTAAACACACTGAAGACTTTCTGCGCAAAGTAAAGAGCATATAGAAAATTCTTCAATCCTTCTGCAATTGGTAAGATTTGTTTTTTATATAATACAGATAATACTATACTATATATATATGTATATAGATATATATCTATATTTTATATTTCTATATGTTTGTCAATATTTATTTCTTTTTATGTTTATTTAATGTCCACTAAGAACAGTCGACCAAAAAGTTCTTTGTAAGATAAAAATTAAAATTTAAATTAAAATATTTTAAAAAATTGTATATAATATTTTTGATTTTAAATTTACTTTTTAATAATTTGAATTAAATGAAAATGAATTAAATTTAATTAATTAATCCTGGGAATATTGACAATGTATATTTTAATATATAACATAATAATATTTGACAGCTTAAAAAAATAATGAAAATTTTAATTTGTTGCACGGCATTGGGAAAACCGAGAAAACCTCAATAAGATCGTCTGTATTAGTAAAGATGTTAAGTAATATTAGTTAGAAAATTAAGCATTGAATTTTTGTTAAGGGTAATTCCCTTGTAACAGTGCTGCCAACTTGTTTTTTTAACTGTTTTTTTACGTTCTTTCTCTATCTCTCTCTGTCTTAAGCTTCTTGTCATTTCCGTTGAATTTTTTTTTATGTTCGTGCAATGAAATTTAAATTTATACTAAGTTGTATGTGTGTGTATGTGTGTGTATGTGTGTGTATGTGTATGTGTATGTATGTCTTTGTCAATATTCAAAAAAAAGTCTAAACAACTCTCATAGAAAGCAAATAATGACAAGCAAGAAACGTGCGTCCAGGCGAAATTTTTGTAGTTTTTCTTTTTTTCTCTGTTTTTTTTTTTTATCAGTTGTCATGATTCGTGCGGATGCCACGCCTTGTTGTTGCAACACCTTTTAGTATATTTTCTTTTTTAGGTATTAATATGCCACAGACGTTGGCATAAAGTTTTTCTTTTTCCATTCGTTTTTTTTTTTTTAACACCCGCACACCTTTTGTCAGCTGTCCTCCCAGCCACCTTCTCAGCCGCCCGCCTTTTCGTCCTAAGTTGAAAAAATGTTCATACAAATTCAATTGCAAATTGCATGCAAGTTACATGCAAGTTGCTGCATGCAAGTTGCGGTCAAATAAGGTAAAAAGTTTTTTTTTTTGTTCAAGTATATGAAAAAGAAAAGGGAAGAAAAGGTTTTGTCTTGGAATGTTTGACCGTTAGGCAGTGGGCGTGGCTTTAAAAATTTTCAACTGTCTTCTACTATTGTTGCTTCTTCTACCTCATCTTCTTCTTCTGCTTGTTGTTTGTAGCAAGAATTGTGGCCGTTACGTGGCCTTGTCAAGTCCTTTCATTTGTAATAAGTTGCAAGGCATTTACTTCTGTTGCACATTGCTCTCTCACTATGTTGCATCTTCTCTCTACTGTCTTGTCTCTGCTGTCTTCTGTCTGCTGTCTGCTGTCTGTTGTCTGCGTTGACCAAATGTTAGTGTAAGAAATAGTAATGCCACGCCTCCAATTGAACATATATACATATATGTAGACTCATGCAACTTGCTGTTGCTTTAATCTCCACCTGCGGCCGCTGTTTGCGTACGTGACATTTGGCGGCGCCACAAAAGGCACGTAAATGAAAATACTCTGTAAATCTCTATGTCATTTTCTTGCTTTCTACTTCTTCTTTTTTATTCTCTTGCTGCTTCTTCTTACTTCGTTTTTTTTCAATAGTTTTTCTGCCGGCCTTTTTTTTTGCAGCTTTGGCGTCTTTGGTCCTGGTTATTGCGCTCTGGGTTATTCTGGCTTTTTTTTTGCTTATGGGGGGAGGAGAGAGAGGTAAGTGGGTTGCTACAATCTGTGCCGTCGTCATCGTTGTCTGTCCCCCTTTTTTTCTCTCGTTGTGGCTGCTGTTGTTGTTGTTGTTGTTGCTAACCATGTTTACAACTGCGTCGCCGACCAAGCGCAAAAGTGTTTGTTGCCGCAGGACGATCGAAGACATGGCAAGCGACATAGAAATGGCTACTACCAAATGCTAGGTGGAGTGGAGTGGTAGTAAAGGGGCAGTGAAGAGGTTGATAGTGAGACGGGGATAGCAGTTAGAGTCGTCTACAACATTTTGGTAGCAAGTTGGGCTGATGGAAGTGCCATAAATTTTGCTTATCTAAACGGAAAAATACAATTTGTAATTGAAAATATTTGTGCGCACTTTCACACACAAGCACACACACACACACACACACACACACACACACACACACACACACACACACATGTACATAAAAGTTAGTCGTAAGTTTTTGCGTTGTAGTTTTCGCTGATTTTGTGTTACTTTTGCCTAGTTTCTTAGCCAAATATCCGCCAGCCAAGGAGGTCCTTGCAACATGCCTTGCCACAGCGTGTGTGGCAAGGCAATAGCCCAAAATTTTTAATGGCTTTCCGTCGCTTTGTTTAATTGTCAACATGAACTCTCGCTGACTCTCCACCCCACCCCTCCCTCTCGCTTCTAGCCCCACTTAACTGGCGCATGTAGAGAGTTTGATATAGATATATATTTATATATATATATATCCTTTTGGTATCCTTTTTTTTTCGACAATATTATTTTATATAGATACTATATATATTATTGATTACAGGAAAAATTAGAGAGTTATTCTTTTTAATGATAGAAAACTATTTTTTATTGCCAAATTCTGTGTAGAGATTTTGGTTTATGCCTTAAATATGGCAATATCCTTGTTTAAGGATCGGCTTGGCCATTATGGTAATGCACATCATAAATTTGTAAATCCTCTTTAATTGCTTGGCTAAATTTTGGTGCTTAATTTGCAGCATTTTTTCTAATGCAAATTTTTCGTTTAGCATTAGAAACAAAAAACAAAACAAAAAAAAAAAAACGTTGCTACAGCAAGAAAATTTTTCTTCTAGACTTTTTTTTCGGTTTTCAATTTTCCTCTTGACTTGCTCAAATACGATTGAATGAATTTCGGATTGGAGCTGTCCATTAAAACAAAAAACATTGCTAACGCTTCGACACACCCACCAGGGCGGGGCGTATGCAACGTTTATGCAGCTTATAGCCCAATTTGGTAACCTGTACAATGGTATTTGCCTCCAGTGTAGTGTCCTTTGTCTGAAACAATGCCTCATGCAAATTTGGATCGAATTTCTGATTAATGGGATCCAATGATACCAATCCATGACGCTTGAACACTTGCTGCAATGAGGCACTTGTTAAATTTAAACCGTCATACAGACTCTTCAATTCAGCATTAACATTCAATTTCTCTTTGGCCACTGATTGTGTGGCATGCCCCAATACATCTGCCACCTCAATTAGATCCTTACAAAATCCCTGTATGCCAAAGATCTTGGCATTATCGATCTGCTTAATGAGTCGACTACGCATATTCTCTCCATCGGCAAGGGCACGCTTATATTTATCTAATAGATCATTGTGTTCAGCTCTGGAGGCGGCCAATTCTTGTGTTAGTAGCTCGATTTCTGTTGCAGTAGCAGCAGCAGCAGCAGCAGCTGATGATGATGATGATAAAGGTGAAGATGATGAAGACGATGACGATGGCTGTTCATGTTGTTGCTGCGACTGCGACTGCTGCTCAGGAGAATGCTTAGTAGACGATTGCTGTTGCTGCTGCTCGTGTTGCTCATGTTGCGATTGCGATTGCAACTGCTGCTGATGCTCCTGCTGCTGCTGCTCCTGCTGCTGCTGCTCCTGCTGCTGCTGCCACTTCTGCTTCTGCTGTTGCTTTTGTTTTTTCACACTGTATGGACGGGCCCATGCCTGCGACCTTGTGGCAAAGAATCCGCTCAGTTTCTGTGTCCGTGCCATACATTTAATTTGGTCCAAACGTTTGATAAACATTTCTTTGCTTTTATTAATTAATTATTTAGTAAGTCTATATATATATATGTATACATACACACACACATATATACATATATATATATATAAACAATATATACTCATATATATATATTTTTTAAACAAATTTTATCTATATATATATATATATATATAGCAATATATATGACAAAAAAGTTTAAAATTCTTTTACAAAAAAGTTCACCCGAAAAAAAAAACAGAAAAAAAGAAAAATTTTAAAAGTTTTCAACGACTTCCGACACTGTAACAAACTCTGACACACTGCCAGTTACATTTATGTGTATATGGATATTTGGCCAATAGAAATATTCTTGGTTAGCCATGAGTTTTCTGTTTGGTTTTGCCTTGTCGCATAGCCTACTTAAATTTTGGCTAAAATCTACTCATTTTGGCAACGTTTAACAGTTTTGTTATCGATGTTTTCTTTTCATTATTGTTGTTGTTATTGTTGTTGTTATTGTTGTTGTTATTATTGTTGTTTCTTTTTGTTGTCTTAAAGCCATTAACAGCTGCTGTTAGCCTGACCCTTAACAAATTGCAAGCACTTTGCGCCACGAACTTTTTAAAACGTTTTTAATGTTATTTCAATTAGACAGTGTCTATGTCTGTGTATGTTATGTGTGTGTGTGTGTGTGTGTGTGTTTTTAGCTTATGCTTAGTTGTGGCAGACATTCGCAATTGGTTGCATTAGTTGTATTGCTACTAAGAGTTGCAATGTGGCAAGAGGCAACAAGGAATCACTTTAAGCATATCTAAGTGTGCTGCCACTTGGCTGGCTAGCAACGTTTGTAAGGCCACTTTTTGTGGCAATAACAGTGGCAGTTGCACTTGTAGTTGTAGCTGTGGTTGTGACTGCACTTACAGTTGCAGTTGCACAGTTACTTGCTGCATTTGTCGATAAATCTGCAAGTTCGTTTAGTGTTGAACAGTTTTTTAATTGTTTGCCACTTGATAGAAGACACACACACACACTCGCACATATATATATATATAGATATAGCGTACCGGAAACGGTGACAGCAGGCATGTGCCATGCGGCAGGCGGCATGCGGCATGTGGCATGTGGCAACTCAAAGTCACAGCTTATGGCACCTTGTGTGCAACAAGTTTTTTTTTCCTTTTTGCTTTTTTTCTATAATTTTCTTTTTGCTGAAACTAGGCAAAGCTTTTAGCTGCTGCTGCTACAACACACACACACACACATACACTTATATTGTATATATAGATTATGTAGTTATATTCATATCCATATCCTTGCTGCAGCTGCCGCAAATTGCGGCACGACTTGTGGCTTGCTCCACTTTTATTAACTTTTTAATGCAGCGTCGCCAGTGTAAGTAACCAAATCCCAGACCCCACCCTACAAACACACACACACACACACACACACACACACACACACACATACATACATCCTGCTACACAAATGTCTTGCTGTTGCAATAGTTTCGCCAGCTTTTATAAGTTCATGTCGAACAGCTGCTGGCTTAGCTGCAGCTTCAGCTTCAGCCGTCGCTTTGACCCCCCAACAAATGCAGCTACTGATGCTACTTGCTGTTGTTGTTGCTGTTGCTGTTGCTGCTGGCACTGCTGCTTGTTTGCCTTCTGCAGTTTCTGTGGCATTTTTGGTGGCTTTTGGTTCATCTTTGGCATGCAAATGTAGCGCTGCCTGTTGCCCCATACTGTTGCCTCAACCTCTGTCTCTAACTTCAGTTGCAACAACTGCTGCTGCTTTTGCTTTTTGCTATTGCAGCTGCTGCTTTATTGGCTGTGTCAAAAGTTTTGAAAATTAATTACATTTTATTGGGTTGCATAGTGTAGGCGTGGCAGGGGCAGCAGAAGGCAGCTGAGCTTATAAATCTTATAGAGCTTTTGACCAGACTAAGAAAATTTTATAGAATTGTAAGAAGATTTTTGAAGTTGCAAGTTGTAAGTTCATAGTGTACATAACAATAATATAACTTAATGCTTTCAAAAACAAAACAATAACAATACAATTTGAAAACATAAACAACACAATAACAACAACAACAACAACAACAACAACAACAATGGAACATACAACGTGCTGTCAGATCTCAACTGTCAGTTGCTGCCGCTGCTGCGAGTTGTGAGCTGTTAAAATGCATTTTATGACTTTCAAATATGAAAGCTCGTAAAAAAAACAACAAATACAAATATAAAAATGTGCCACAAAATGTGTAAAGACAGAAAGAGAGGGAGAAAGACAGCATGACTGGGAAAGAGAGAGCATGAGGGGGAGACAGAGATATTGACATAAAATGCCAAGGCAAGCAGCAATCATAGAGAACAAGTACTTACAACGTCGACACCAAATGCGTATTTTTATGGCTAATCAAACCTTTGCCACAGACACCAACAGCAGCAGCAACACCAACAGCAACACCAACAGCAACAGCAGCAACAAACGAATGTTTCCCTTGACTTGCAACAGCTGCAACAGGCAGCAACTGGCAGCATTAGACATTAGGCATTTACAATGTGTAAATGCTGCTTTATATGCTATATACAATTTGCCACACATTTAGTACAATTTCTAGTACATGACAGTACAGTGAACACACACTTAAACGAATAGCAATCAACGAGCATTGAAGCGGAGGCTCCGCCTAATGGACAGCACCTCAAAACAATTTGAAAGGCAAATTTGTGCAACTAAAAACAGTATTTACAGCTGTACATTAGCAGAGTATTCACTGTAATAGCTGTTTCTAAAGGCAAACCAAAATTGCTTATTTCAAATGTGAAATGCAAAAAAATAAAAATGAAAATGAAAAACTAAATTCTAACATAGATTTGACAAGAGAAATGTATATATTAAAATGTATGTGTGAGTATATGTGTGTGTGAGTGTGAGTGTGAGTGTGTATGTATGGGTGTGTGTGTGTGCTTTCAGCAGTGGCAGCTGTTTATGAGGCGTTAACGACACGTCACAGGACACAAGCACAATGGAAGTAAGTGCAAAGAGAGAGAGAGACAGCTAGAGTAAAGGGTAAAAAGCGATAGAAAGAGGCGGAAAGAGTTGGGTAAAGTGAGTTAAAGAGTTTGGTTTAGTTATAATAAGGGGTAAGGGGTATAGTGGGGGTGCTGGTAATAGAGGCAACATCAAGAGCAACGACAGCATCATTAAAGGTGTCTCGCTGTGTGGCCAAAACGCTCGTAAAACCAACAGATTCCCGGCTAAAATAATAATAGTTCTACCGGGTTTTTGTTGCTGCTGTTGCTTCTGCTGCTGCTTCTTCTTTTTCTTTTTTATATTTTATATATTTTATATATTTTTTTATATTTTTTATTATATTTTTTATTATATTTTCCTATTTTACTTTTGACTGTTGATAACTTTTGTTGTGATTGCGAACAACACGCAAATTGTTCAAAATAAAAGAAAAAAAAAACAAATAAATAAATAAAAAAAATAGCCAAGTGTTAAGTATACCACATTGGGTTATAAAACAAGAAGAAGAAGCAGAGAAAAACAAAAAAAAATATATACTGAAATTTATTTGATTCGTTTGATGCTCGTAAAAATCAATGAAAACATTTTCAGTCAGACGTTGCCACCTTTTGCCAATCTATCTAAAATTGTTGCTAGCTCTTGTTGTTGTTGTTGTTGTTTACATGCATGTATACAACAAAACACACACATAACACAGACTTCTGTTTCTAAAGCTATTCCAATGAAATGGCGTCTAAAAGTTTTGAGCCAAGTTTCGTATGAAATTTGTAGCAGCCTCAAAACAAACTATAAAACTTCAAGTTTGAATTTCTTTGAAACTGTTTTTAGTTGTTTTTTTTTCTCTTTTTCGTTTTTTATTTGTAGGTAGAAAGGAATGTGTTTGAAGCCAGTTAATTGGATTAACACTGTAGTTGTATGTATATATATGTATGTGCGTGTGTGTGTGTCACTCTCTGTGTGTAAGCTGTGAAATTCGATTTATGACCAAAATGATTTAATTGCCCAAATTCCCAAAGCTACAAAAAAAAAAAATAATAATAAAAAAATCGAGTGAGAAAAAATGCAAATGACAATGAAAACAAATGGAATTGTTTGCATATATATTATTTGTTGTATATAAAATCAGCTAGCTGAAAATATTTAATATAAAAGTTGCAGAACTAGTTCGTTTTATAAGTTCCATTAATTTCTTTTCAACTTTTGGCAATGCTAATGCGTCTTCTATTGGCTTTAACTATTTACATATTTACGGTTTGGTATATTTGATATGAACAAGTTCATAAATTATACTGTAGATTAAGAACTAGTTCATTTTTGGATTCAACGAATGGAACTATTGTTGAATTGCTATGGAACTGTTGAAAGATTTCGTAAAATTAAAACACAGTTGAAATTGGAAATGTGTTGGGGATTGCCTTTAACTCTTTACATATATATCTATATATATATATATATATATTTGGATTTTCTATAAATTGAACTAGTTCGTATTGTGTATTTTATAAACTTGCAGAACTAGTTCATTTTTAAATTCCACTCATTAAATTGCTTATACATTTCTGATAAACTCTTGAAAGATTTCGTGTAAAGCAAAAGATTCGAATTCAGATTGTCGTTAACTATTTACATTATCATTTTTTGGTATATATAAAATGAACTTGTTCATAATGTATATTATAAATATGTAAAGTTAATTCATTTAATAAGTTACGATAATGTCGTGCAACCTTCTAAGAATATTTCATGCAGTACGAATAAGAATTGGGCGTAGAATTTGTTTCCAGTGATTAAAAATATACTTATTTATATATATACAATTAACTAGTTCATAATATTGATATTAAAAAGAACGAGTGTATTTTCTATATTCAGTTGATTTAATTATTCTTATGTTTCCATCCAACTCTTAAACTATTTCTTGCAACGTGAATGATAATGGGAATTGGATACATAAGAAGATTTGTTTGATATACATATATATTTATTTAACTAGTTCGTATAATATATTATAAAGTAATAAAACTAGTTCATTTTATAAGTTCTCTTAATAGAATTATTATTAAATTTTATTATACAATTTGTGACAAAATCTTAAGTAGTTTCTTCTGATTGAGATTGGTTTCAATTATTTCTCAATATATATAAATATATATATAAATAACGAACTAGTTCACAGTATTTACATTATAGACAACTAGTTGAATTTATAAATTCACTTAATTGAATTGTTATTAAATTTGTGTCCAACTCCTGAACGATTTCTTAATTATATCAAGTGAAATGTTGGTCAGAATTTCTGTCTGGTTTTTGGCTTTTTGCCTTTTGTTTGAAACATTTGAAACATTTTCGCTGTAATTAATTAAAGTGGCTAAGGTAAAATTAGTACAACAACAACAATTATAAGCAGATGAAGAAGAAGAAGAAGAAGAAGAAATTGAACAACACCAACAACGAATAGCAGAAGCAACAAAAGGAAAGAAAAGCACAAAAGGACCCTAAGATTTTGACCCAAGTGAATCAAAGTGGTAGCATTCATTTTGTGTTCTTTTTTTCTCTTATTTTTCTTCTTATATATATATAATATATATTTGGTAATTTGATCAGCCTTTTTAGAGCTATAGCTGCTGTTGGTTTCCTACATTGTTTTTGCCTCTTGTTGCTGCTGTTGTTGTTTTGTAAGGACATCACACATTTTTCCACATTGTCGAGCAATCGAAGGGAGAGAGGGCTAATAAGTTAAGGTTAGGTTTAGGTAGTCAAAAAATAAAAATAAAAAAAACAGATTGGTAGCAATGGAACCTGTACTATACTGGATTGGGTCTGGTCAGGTAAGACTGGGGCTTCAGCTATTGGCTTTATGCTTTTGGCCCTTTATTTTCTTCATTTTTTTTTTTGTATTTTGCATATGAACTCGGAATCCCATCAAATGTAAACGTGGCTCAAGTTGCCTTTCGCCTTTGCCTCAGCTTTTGCCTTTTCATTTCATACATATGTGTGTGTGTGTGTGTGTGTGTGTGTGTGTGTGGGTATGAAAACAAAATAAAATTAGCTCAATGAGCATTTGTGCAATCAAGTGATTTTAAACAACACAAAATTGGGGGCTGTAATCGACGTTGAGCAGCGGCAACGGCAACGGCAGCAACCCTTGAAACCCGTTGAAAGGGTTGCTGTTTACCCTTACCCAATTTCATATATGAGAACCTGGGTTTCTGTGGCAAATAAATTTCACACATATTTGCACACTTACATGCAACACATGTATGCCTGCATGTATGTGTGGTTGTGTGTGTGTCTGTGTGTGTGTGTTTGTTTGTTTGTACATGTTGTTGCTGTGCAGTCAATAAGTTTTGCTACAAGGTCATCAGCGTCTTGGTTGATTGTACTGGAAGAAATAAAACGAGTGCACATCACTTCCTTGCCCCCCAGCCCCCGCTCGCTCTCTCTTCCCTTATATATATATATGTATGTTTAATATTGTTTGGATCCCCCCCCGCCCCCGCCCCTACACCCATAAACAAGGCGCTATATCTGCATGCATACAGCAGGCACAGAAGAATATCAGCACGTGACTCATGAGGTGCTGGCAACACCCCCTCCCCCCCACTGCCTCCACCAACCTGCCACTACACCCACTACATACACTCTCCTTACATTCTCCTAACAGCAATAAATAAAAGGGGTTGCCTAGCCCTCTATGCCATCCCTCCCCATGTGGGTCTTCCCAATGGGTTTAGCTGTGCCTCCTTCATGTAGTTGTGGGACTTCTGAATTTGGTTGCCTTGACGATTATTGCAGTACAGATCATTGCACAACAGCAATTGTAAATTGATTAGACTTACAACAACAGCAACAACAACTATAAGAACAACAATAATACTTGTCAATTTTGTAGCATATCACATTACACATTTGTTTACAGTTAATACTCTAAGCGGATTCTGTACCTTTTGGTACTTTATTGTGGCCAGTTAATGCGCCTGTTTGTACCAAGCTCCAATATCGACTTAATATACTACTATTTACTACTAAGGTTTCCCCCCGCCCCCCTTTCTAGGAATGTTAACTAATACTATATCAAAAGATAGCTTAAACTATTAAGTATACAAACTAATATATGCCCATATATATATTAACAGTTAGTTCAAAGAGTTAAATCAATTGAGAAAGTATAAAAAAAAAGCAAAATTGTAATGAGATTTTCTTTAAGCAAATTTTTAACTTGAAAATTTAATGTAATCTTTTGATCTTATTGACAGCAAGCATATACCTCAATATATATATATATATATAGATAATGTTATATGGTAACAACATAATCATTATTATGATTATGATTATGATTATCATTATTATTGTGTGTGTTACTTTCTATATTGCATTGCCCCCCACCCCGCTTTCTATATATATTTTTGTCAATTTGCTGTGAACTCGCGTCATTTGCAAGCAACACGAACAGAATATTCTATGGCCATGGAAAATTGTTAAAGGAAAATGGTGTGGTAGGGGTGGGGGAAATGGTTAAAGAGAAATGTAGATATGTAGCAATGGGAAAGGGACACTGTGTGTGTAACATACAACACACGACACGGCACAACACGATTTCCTTTGAATGCTAACCTTTTTTTTTTCTTTTTGTGCTTTTCTAGTGAAGCTGCGACTGTGGCAGTGGCAGCCTTTGCTGCTCATATGGGTGTGTGTAACCCATACCTAAAATTATATATACAAGATTCTTATTTATTTCTATTTTATATATATATATATATGTGTCAGACATACGGCATTGCTGGCACGCATTTATTTTGCTGCGCATTTTCACTCCTTTTTTTCTATATAAATATATATATATATATATATATATATATATATATATGTATATATATGTTTTTTTTTTGTCGTCCTTTTTGGTTCCTTTGGCATTTTGAACACGGCACAAGGCACACGACATTCCCTCCCAATTGTGTTATAAATTCAAAAATGAATAACGCACGTTTGCCTGTGGTTTAAAATTCTATTTTATTTTATTGCTATTTCCATTTCCATTTCCATTTCCATTTCCATTTCCATTGCCATTGCCATTGCTATTGCTATTTCCATTGCTTCTGCTTGTTGTTCTTCTTCTTATTCTTTGCCATCTGCCTTGCGACTTTTGCCTTTTGCCTAACGCTTTGGCATCTTGCTTTAGACTTTGTTCATATCCTTGTTCCGGGTTGTGCTTTTCCAGCTCATATTTACTCTTAGTCAACTGCTACTGATTTTATATACTTGCTTTCTTTCAGCGGGGCTGTGGTGGGGTGGGTTGGGGTTTGCTTTCATTTCGTTTCAATTTTTCTTTAGTTCATTTCGCTTTCACTTTTCAGTCTGCAAATTTTCTAATTTTTTATCTGAATTTTCCTTTTTTTTTTTTTTTTTTGGTATTTTTATACAAAATTGAAATATTTGCTTTTTGGACTCAATTAAATGAGTTTACTTTGACCTCATGTCACAGTCTTAGGCGGAGTCACAGTTAAAGTCGCAGTCACAGTTACAGTTACAGTCACAGTTTTAGTTATAGTCACAGTTATAGTCACAGCTTAGGTCACAGTTTCAGACACATTACGTGATGCTGCCAGCAATGTCAGCTTTTTACACTCTATTGTTCTACCCTACAGGCAGCTGCCTTACATACA
>JBAMBS010000344.1:20000-52500 GCA_037044455.1 Zygothrica quintamaculata | reverse complement strand
CGGGCGACGGGCAGCGGGCAACGTTTGGCAGCAGTGACAGATACATCTACAGATATACAGATACAGATACAAATGTATATGTAATTGTGTGCTGGCCGTACAGCTGCCACAGCGACGCCGTTTTGTTTATGATTTGTCAAGATTTTAATCCCCGAAAATGTGTTTTAAATTGCATCGCCTACGATAAGAATTAGAGCAGATGCAATATAAGCGGCGGGGGCTGAGGGGTCTGTGAGGAGGCTGTGGGTCACTTAAGCAGAAGATAGAAAGAAATCAAATAAAATGAAAACGTAATAAAATACAATACAAAAAGAATGAGAAAAATAAAAAAAAAGAAAGAAATAAAATGAAATAAAATAAAAGAAGAAGCTTCAAATGTTGGCCACAAGCTAAAGAGTTGCCTGATAAACTTATGGCAAAGCAGACAGTTAGAAAGGCACAAACAGAGAGAGAGAGAGAGAGAGAGAGAGAGATTGACTGAGTGGAGGAGTGAGAAGATAGGCAGACAGACAGGCAGGCAGACAGACAGGCAGGCAGACAGACATATGGCGACTATAATTTGAAAGAGAGACAAACTGTTTGGCGTGGGTGTTGGACGTGTTGTTAGTGTAGGTAGTGGGTGTATGATGAGGGGGCAGAGAGGGTTGTAGAGGGTGGTAGTGCTAATAAATTCACCTTTTACCGCAAAATATTGCCAACATTTGCAAAAGACAAACAGCAAAGCCACGGCTAAACACAAAACTGCTGCCTGCCTCATGCCACCAAGAAACCAACGAAAGCAGGCAACATCCTCAACTTTAGCTGCCTCATCTGTCTGTCTGTCTGTGTGTGTGTTTGTGTGTGTGTGTGTGTGTGTGTGTGTATGTGTGTGTGTGGGTTGGCAACATAAATCTATCTCTTGTAGTTGCTTTGCCTATGCCTGCCGCCTTATACTGGCGCGTCCCTGCGCGTTAACTTCTGATTGAGGGAAAGCCCGCAGCAACAGCAACAACAGCAACAACAGCAGCAGCAGCCGTCGTCGTCTGCTTTGGGTGTTGATTTTTGTCAACCTAATACAAAGCGCAAACAAAATTTGTGTTGGCATTTGGTTAGATTTGCGATTGCTTTGTTTTTTCCTTTGCCTTTTTTTTTTTTTGGTTTTTTTCTTACTCTTCTAGCCAAAAGGTAGCAAAGCTTTGGCTAGAGGGGCAAGTTGGGGGGAAAGCAATGCTTGTGCTTATGTGGGTGTCTGTCTACAGAGCATTAGAACTGACACTAGCACTAAGCAACAAAAGCAAGTGATAAGTGTTGCCTCCGTTTGTGTGTGACGTGCTCGACTGAGGAATACCCTGTAAAAATATGATCTAAATTTAATTTGGCTTAATGCAATTACTGAAAATATATAAGAGTCTTATGGAAAGAGTGGAGAGAATTTCTATTTATGATTCATTGATTTAGTCACTTATTCATTTGTATTCATTTGTATGCATTCATTGCATGAATTGAGTGTTTTGCATTGAATATGGGAAATGCTGAAAGAAAAGTTTTTCGCAAATTTCCCTTTCATTAAATGTGAAGTGCTGATGCTGCTGCTGCTGCTGTTGTTAATGTTGCTGCTATTATTGTTATTGTTGCTGCTGTTCTTGCTGTGTATAGTTGTTGTTGCTACGTGAAATTGTGGCGCACATTTCGTGTTTTAGTTTCTTATGTTTGCCCTGTATTTGGCTTTGTATGCCAAAACTTCCACTTGAGAGCAGCCACTTGCAGCCAGAGCAATGAGTGTTGCAACGCGTAGAAGTAACAACAGCAACAACAAAAGCAGCAATTGAGGAAACACTGTAAAGCGCCACAGGAAGAGCTGCATGTGTTGTATGTATGTTAATTAAAGTCATTAGGACGAAGGATGTTGGCGCACAAGGAGTTTGCCATTGGGTGTGGCATGTGGCAAGGTGCAATAAAGATAGAGAGAGTGTGAGTGAATGAGTGAGGCAGAGAGAGAGAGAGAGAGAGAGTGTGAAAATTGCCACAAATGAAATGGTTGCTGCTGGCGTTGCGATCCTCGTTGGGGTTTTGGTTGCAATTGTATATGAATATATATAGAAATGTGTGTGTATATGTATATATGTGCTATGTGTGTCTGTGTGTGTGTGTGTGTGTTTGTGGCATGTGCTGAGTTGGTTTACAGCAGCAATTTGGCCATTTGGCAGCTGCTGCAAATAAGCTCAAGGCAAATGTTGGTCTACTGAATGCGTTGCGAGGTGAGTGCGCGAATGAATGTATAAATGATTGACTGAATGAACGAATGAATGAATGAATGAATGAATGAATGAATGAATGTATAAATAACTGAATGAATATTTGTATAAATTTATAAATGAATGAATGAATGAATGAATGAATGAATGCATAAAAGAATGCCTGAATGTCGTATGCCATTGACATTAATGAATATTTTGGCTATAGAAAAGTTTCACACACAGAAAAAAAGGGGTTGCAATAGCTATGTGGGTGGGGCAAGCTGGGGGAATGCTGTATGCCACGTGACTGTAAGGCATTGTACAATATAACAAAAAAAAAAAAAAACTCAACAGCTGCTACATATATGCATATACATGCCACATACTACACACTGATACCAGCATCATGAAGGGCTTCAAGTTTGTGCCACAGTTTAGAGCCTGTTTTGATCTCTAATGATGTGCAACATGCACAAAATGTGTTAATGAGCTGTATGTTGCCTAAAAGAAAGAAAGAGAGAGAGAGAGTGTGTATGTGTGTTTTTACTAGACTATACTTAGTTTATATCTACATGCAACAGCCACATGCAACTTAAGTTAATCAGCTTTCAATGTGAAACCTGTTGCCTGTTGGCATTTCTATCCTTGAGTTACTTTTGCTTTTCATATAGATCGACAAATTGCAATTGCATTGGCCAAACGGCAAGCAAATTGAATTGCAGCATGAAATCGAATTGCCCAGCAGTGGCAGCAGCAGCAGCAATATTGGCAACAGCAACAGTTGCTGCCACCCCATGTATCCATAAGATACAATTTGACTTCAATGCAAGATTATTTGTACTTGTTGTACACATGCTGTGCCCCATCCATTTATAGTTGCAGCTGTTGCTCATGCTGCTGCAACAACTACATAAAACTATACTAAAATGAAAAAAAAATCTAAACATGTTCTCTAATATAAAGTATAAGACTTTCAGCTACCCTTTACTTTTCTATGCAACAATAAAGAGCAAGAATTGATAATGAGATTTCATTTTTATATACATTTTATGGCATAATATTTCTCCAAAATATATAATATACATATGTACAATATGTTTATTTACTACACATAACTGTTACATTTACATACAAATAATATGCCCTATACATACTCTTACGTTTAATGCTTATTGGCTAAAAATAAACAGCAAGGATAGAGTCATAGCTAAATTGCTTTACCCAGCACCCACACACATATATATATATATATGCTTTATACAAACACACACTCACACACCTACACACATACATATATTTCACACATACATGGGCTGTAGCATGAGGCTGTCACTGGCGCACAGATAGCATTTGCATAGGGCATAGGAATATCTAAGAGAATGTTGTTGATTGAAGTCAAAGCGAATTGAGTTGCAGCAGAACAAAAAAAAAAGGACTGCAAAAACTATCGATAAAAAACGATAACGATTTGTTTCAAGTGCTACCAAGTAGTTGAAATATGCTTGGTATTTTTTTTATTCTATTATTTTCATTTTTGTATGACAAAATTCTTAATCAAAAAGTTAAATTTTAAATTTAAAAACAAGTTATTAGGTTTGAAAACAGATATATGATATTATATATCTATATATATAATAACTATTTTTGAGTTTTTTTATTTGTATAAATATTGTGCATCAATAAAGCTGAGTATTTAGAGCATTTCATTGAGCTTTTGAGTAGCATATTAAAGCTGCAACTGCAACTGCAATTGTAACTGCTACTGAAACTAATAAAACGTTATGATAAGGCTTATAGTCTTAACATATGATACTGTATCTATACATATTATATATAAGCATATATATATATGTATATATATCTGTCTGTATACATAATCTGTTGAAGCTATTGCCGTTTGTAAAACATATTTTATAAACATTTTAAGCGTTATCTATGCGTTGGGGATTATAAAAAAATTCGTTGCATAAGCGACAGGCGCAGCGCAATATTCATTGCTTTGCTCATATCAATCAACTAAAGACTAAAGATATATACACTATATGCACACTTATGCATACATATATATATATTTTATATATATATATATATAGTTATGTGCCAGCACGTTCAAAGCTAAAATGTTTGCAGTTGTTTTTATATTTATTTATTATTATTTTTGTTTTTCTTCTTTTTTTTGGGATTCTAATTGAAAATTTTATTTCTATATGCAATTTCGGCTAGTTTGTGAGCAGGATTTTTTTTTTAATTTTTAAATACCCTGCAGCTGGTGTAGAGCTATTTGCGCAGCTATATAGCAATAGTTATAGCTATACTTTACACATTTATGAACCAACTTGCAGTCACAATAAAATTGCATTTTCATTTTTTTTTTTTTGTTATAAAAATTTGTATCGATCTTTTTTCGTATAGGGTATCTTTTAGCGAGCATACTTCAGTTATAGTTTTGTTTTCAGTTTTTGGTTGCTTTACTCTTGTTTTACATAGCCAAACTCAATCAGCCAAATCAAAATGTTGCCTACAAATAAACGCCAATTGTTGCTGTTGCACTGCTTGTTGTTATGGTGCAAGGCTTCTATACAAGACCACAAACAACTCGTTAACATTTGCATGTGAAATGCAATCGCCTAAAACAAAACAAATAAAAAAAGCGCAAAAAAACAAACAAAAAAGTAAAAGAATTTTCAAAAAAAAAAAATAAAAATAAAAATAAGAAAATATTGCCAAAAAAAAAACGAAAGAAAGAAAAAAATGAAGCAGAAAAAAATGCCTAAAAAATGCACCTGGCAAATGGTTTAACGGGGAAAATAGAGCAATGTATATATAGCTGATATGGATGCATGGCTGGATGGATGTATGGGTTGGATAGATGGATATAGCTCAGCATAGGCAAAGGGTATTGGCCAGCTGGTTGGCCAAAACAATAATAAAAGCTCAACTAAGCATTTTAGCCATACGCCATAAGGCTATCAATTTGATATATCAATCGTCGTGTCAGAAAAATGATTTGCCAGTTGCTGCCGCCGGTATTCAGTTGTTGCTATTGTTGTTGTTGTTTTTGTTGTTGTTTGTAGTTCGTTATTGCTATGCAAAATTAAAATATGAAAGGAATATATATAGACAGAAGCAGTAACAAAAAAAAGAACTACAAAAATATTGAATGAATGCAACAAACAGTTGTAAATTGCAAATTTTTATAACCAGCAAATTGCAAGCGAACAATTTGAATTGGTTAACTTGGCCTTGTGTCTGCCTCAAGGCTAAAGGCTAAAGGCTTTGGGCTAAAAACTGAAAACTAAAAACTGAAGGTTTAAGGATTAGTATTGTATTTTTGTGTGGGTATGTGTGTGTGTGTATGTCTATATACATAGGGTGTGCCATTGCCTCATAAAGGGGATCTGCGCCTTGTGCTCTGATTGATTTATGGTCACGCTCATAAAATTGGGTGGCCAGTGACTGAGCGGATTAACAGCAGGACATTGAGGGGGGAAATATAAGGGGAGAGGGAGGGTAAAGAAAGGGATGGAATGAATGTTGAGGCATGTTGTGCAAGTGGCAACTGGTAACTGGTAACTGACCAGTGGCGAGTGGGCGCAAAAGCAATGTGTAGATAGAACGGATCTCAGTGCCAGCTCAGCTATCAGTCACACACGCACTGAAAACAAAGCAAGCAGCAAGCAGAAAAAATATAACAATAAATTAGTTTAAGAAAAACAATTTACAAATACCCTATAAAATATTAAACAAAATTTATTAAATTAAAAATAAAAATTATAAAATTAATTTTAAAAATTAAATTTGCTGCATGTAAAGCTACTGCAAAATGCAAGAAATTTGCCTAAGTTTTCCAGAGGAATATGAAAAAGAAAAGAAAAATAAGAAATAAGTAAAATAAAAACAACTAACGAATACTCTATAAAATAGTAAATGATAATTCTTAAAGTATAAATAAAAATAAATAAATAAATTTTAAAAATTAAATTTTCTGCTTTTAAAGCTACTGCAAAATGCACGAAATTTGCCTAAGATATTCCAAAGGAATATGAAAAAGAATAGTTAAATAGATAAATAAAATTAAAACAACTAACAAATTCACTATAAAATATTAAATAATATTAATTAAAGTATAAATAAAAATTATAATATAAATTTTAAAAATTAAATAATCTGCATTTAAAGCTGCTGCAAAATGCAATAAATTTACCTAAGATATTCCATAGGAATATGAAAAAATATAAATTAATAAATAAATAAAATTAAAGCAATTAACAAATTCCCTATAAAATATTAAATAATAATAATTAAAGTATAAATATAAAAGAATATATAAATTTAAAAAAATTAAATTTGCTGCGTTCAAAGCTACTGCAAAATGCAAGAAATTTGCCTAAGATTTTCATAAGAATATTTATTGGAATTGGCATAATTTGAATGATGAGTTTTAATGAGGAGTTCGCATATACCCTAAGCTATGTGCAATTATAGAGGGTATAGGAAAAAAAAAGTTAGCCTCTGCTCGCTGGCTGTTAATAGCTTTAATGCTGTTTTATGGCATTCGTCGAGTGGCCAGCTATGGAATTGGGCACTGAGAATTGAGAGCTGAGAGCAGACCACTGTGAGTTGAGAACTGAGTAGTGGGAACTGAGTGCTGGGAACTGTGAACTGGGACTTGGCATGCCAACGCCAAATGTTTTACATGCGTGTTCTTCTGCGGCTGCTTCTACTTGGACTACTCATTGTTGTTGTTATTGTTGTTGTTGTTGTTGTGGCAGCAACAATGTTTTGTTTGGCGGTCGCATAAATAAATTGGGATTGGAGTTTTCGCTGCTGCTGTCGGCTGCTGCTGGTGCTGCTGTTGCTGCGCCGTTGCTCAGCGCCAAGCAAAGCTCATAATTCCAGCTTTTATTTGTGGGATTTTGGCATGGCATGTCAGTCATGTGTCGTTTTGGTTGGTTTTAGTTCTGGTACTGATACTGATACTGGTTCTGGTTCTGGTTCTGGTTATGGTACTGGTTATGCTACTATTACTGCTTCAGTTTCAGTTTCAGCTTCTGTTTTTTTCTCTCTCTGTTTTTTTTTTTTGTATCCCATCTTAGCCCATCCGCCCGCATGGGCATTCGTAACGCTTTCAATTCCAACGCTGATTAATGGCTTTGTTTGTTTTCTCTCTTCCCTTTCCCATATATATACATACATACAAATATCTATATATATATATATATATTTGTATATTTATGTATATATATAACTGCAGATGATGCGCTTTGGCAGCGCTTGAATTGCGTCAACGTCATTACTGGGGGAAAAAGCAAATCGAAGCCTAAGCTTAAACCTCAAAACACATCAAATCGAATACGAATACGAATACGAAGAGTAAGTGAAAGAACAAGAGAAGGGAAACGAGGCATAGCTTATAGCCCCAGTTAAAGCATATAGCAGCAGCAACATGTATCCGGCCAGCGCCAGCAGCAATGCTGCCGCCGGCAACGCTGCCGCCGCCGCTGCTGTTGCCGCAACAAAATATCAAAATCGCTGCGCATCGCCACAATTTGCAAGTTTTGCACCACCGCCGCCGGCAGATTATCCGCCGCCAAATTTGCAACAGCAGCAGCAGCAGCTGCAAGGACAAACCACTGCGGTGGCTGTGCATAGTGCACCAGGACATGGCTCCATGCGTCATCTGCAACGCAATCAGTTAACTATGAGTGGTCATAGTCATGGGCATGCTTCAACTGCACATGGGCATGGCAATGGACATGGCATAGGCATGGCTAGTGGCGGTGTTGGTGGTGGTGGTGGGGGCATTGGTCATAGTGCTGCCACATTGGGACATCATCATGGACATCGCGGTGATTTAATCTTTCCAGATGATATGGATAGCATTGAGTTTTGCATGCCGGCACCACCATCATCCTCGTCATCATCCTCACAGCAGAATGGTGAGCTGCTTCTGCTACAAGGTGCACATGGTGAGGCCTTTACGGAGCGTCGTAGACGTGGTCACAGTCGCCGTAGCAATCATAAAATGGATGTGGAACAGCAGGTATGATATGCATTTAATATAAAATAATCGAAACATATTGATACCTATTGATATTTATCGATTTCCTAACGATTCAAAAATATATTTTCATTTAACCCTTTAAAGCGCAACAACTCCGGTTTAAAATTGAAAATAAAAAATACAACTTCTCTATCAGTAAAAATATCCATATCATTTTCACTTTCAAGCCCATTTATAATTCCGTTTTCAGAAATATTTCTTGAATTGGAGTGGACAAATATCTTATCTGTTCTAATAAAAATTATACAAACATAACGAAAAATGTTATTCTAATATGTTAAAATTTTCTATGTCAAAAGCCTCTTCGTTGCAGATCTGCAACACAGCTAAATTGCTGATTTTCTCGGGTTCTAATGGACCAATTACCAAAATTCGACTATATATAAAAAATAGAATGTATACCTATTAATAATTCTCAATAGTTTCAATTCAACAATTGTTTTTTAAATACTTTTTTATAACAAAAAAAAAAAATACTGCACAAAATTTCAAGTTTTTAGAATTTAAAAAAGTGACGGGCACAATAATTATTTTTGGGTTCTTTGGCATAATTTAGAGGGACCAGCATTTTTTTTTTAATAAAATGATTATTTCTAAACAGTAATAAATTATTTTTTTTTTTAAATTTGCCAATACACACTGAAAGATAATGGCTTCTAAACGGTATGTTGCAGATCAGCAACACTGCGCCATAAAGGGTTAATTATTATATCAAAGTTATAGCTTCAGTTTTAGTTGAAATGATTTATATTTAGTTTTGGTTTTCTTACTCCGCTCAGGTCAAATGGTCACGTAAGAACATTGCTGCCACCATGGAGCGGTTTGAGCCCACAACAAACACACAATCTTCTTCGTCCACATCGTCGCTGGACTATGGCTTTGCAGCGGGTGTTATGACGCCTGGCAGCAGCGGTGCCACGCCTTCGCATGCAGCTGGCATGTCATCGACGCCTTCATTACATGTAGCCTTCAATGGTGGTGGTGGTGGTGGTGGTGCTAGTGGTGGTGGTGGAGCTAGTGGTATTGGCGCCGGAAGTGGTGGTGGTGGTTCCACAGCCGCAGCACCCTTTAATCATGTCTATTCATATGCATACTATGAGCCCGGAGCAGCCAAATGTCATACAAATGTACCCGCCCAGGGTCAGGGCAATGGACATCATCATCATCATCAGCATCAGCATCAACATCAGCATAATCATGGTCAATCAAAGAGTCCACCGCGCAACTCTATACGTGCATTGCTGGCAAAGAGCTTCCGCTCCAAATCATCATCGCACAGCGGCCAATCCACATCATCATCACCCAGCGCCGAGGAGCGCGATAGACACACATACACCACACGATATGGCACCACCGAGAATCTATATGAGGAGGTCAGTGATCAGAAGATACGTAAGGTGCTATCGGATAATCGTATAGCTACCTCCAGTGTGGGCAATGTCAAGGAGGAGCTGCGTCGTGTCCAACATAATCATTTTCGTGTGCTGGATGAGCTCAACTTGTCACTGGAGGCGCTCATAATGCCGCCTACACCGCCAGATGTTAGTCCCAGTCATGGTGCACCAGCTAGTGCCAGTTCCAATGATGTGCAACATGAGGCAACTAGCCACACACACAGCACCAACACAAGCACTAGCAACAGCAACAGTAACAGTAATATTTGTGGCAGCGTTACTAATGCCACCTCAGCCGCCTCCTCTACATCCTCCTCCGTGCAAGCCAAGAGCGTGCTGGCAACTAGTCAGCGGCCCCGTCGTGGCGGCCTGCTTGGTGGTGCCGCTACCAGTGCTGCCTCCAATACAAGCACAGCCTCACATGCCAGCCTGGAGAATCTGTCGAGCACATTGAATAGCATGGAGCTAAAGGATCATGCGCATAGCAGCTGCATCAATCCAGAGTTCGATGAAGGCGATCTCGATAGCGGCTTCAGTGGCAGCGGCAGCAGCAGCGGCGCCAGCTATAATGAAAGTTTGCGCTACTATAAAACGGGCACACCCACTAGCCATAGTCATAGCCACAGCCAGAGCCAGAGCCAGAGCCACAGCCACAATCACAGCCATAGCCATAGCCATAGCCATTCGAATCATAATCCCAATCTTTTGCCACATGTCACACATCAATATGCCAACAACAACAATGGCAGCAATAGCCACAACAACAACAACCACATACACACTACCACATTGCCACATAATCTGCGCAGTTGTCGCTCCTCCACAGCATCGGGCACATCCACATCCAAGAGCAGCATGGCCAGCTGTGGTGAGGATCAGGGTATTGCTGGCATGGGCATGGGCATGAGCCAGGGTATGGGCATGGGTGTAGGCATGGGCAGTGGCATGGGCAGTAGCATGGGCACTGGCATGGGCAATGGCATGGGCAGTGGTATGGGTATGGGCATGGCCTCGGGCATGAGTTCTGGCATGGGTTCAGGCATGAGTCCTGGCATGGCACCTGGCATGGCACCTGGCCTGGCACCTGGCATGGGCATCTCCGAAGCGGCTGGCTGCAGCTCAATGTCCCCCTTCAATTATCCACGTCGCTGTTCAGCCGATCAACAGCGTGCCTCTGGTCGTTCCATTGTCTCCGCCACTGGCTCCACCACCGGCTCATCCGTCACAATGTCCACCGGCGCGAAACCCAAAAAGAATTTCTGGACCATGAAACCGTGATGCTACAAAAAGGCACTGCGTCACATATGCAAAAAGTGGAGCATTGTTATGGTAAGTTCCATAACAAAACCAACTAATTATAAGAAGAAGAAGAATAAGATTATTATATACCTATATACTATATATATATGATATATTTCTATAATTCAGAATATGATTTGCATGCCATAATATTAAGTTTGAACATACAATAAGCAAGTACAGTAAATACTCTTAAGGGTGTATACTTCTTCTACATAACCATCATTTTTAGTATATATTTTTTTGTAATTTTTAGTCATATTTTTAATATATTTTGAAGCTCTTTGACAACCCTGTTCCCTAATCAAATGCAAATAAAATATTTTTAAAAATTAAAGCGAAAATTAAACTGTTTAAAGGCGCCTGCGAAATGCTTAGAAAAATCAGAGAAGACACTAGAATATTATAGAATATATTTATAGAGAGTATATAATATAACTTTAAGACATCCTAGAATAGTTATATATAAGGATAAATGCAGTTAAAGTATCGTTTGTTTTAGCATCGGTTCAATAAAAGTAATTCAGAAATGGAATCAATCTCTATTCTAAAATTATTCCCTAACTAAAGTTTCTTATGAGTTGCTTTCTTACAATAATATGCATTAATATCAGTTGCAAAATTACAAGAAGAAACAGCTAAGCTAAGACATATATTCAATGTTCAGCTTAATGAGTTTTCACTGTAGCCAGAGAAATTGTTTCGAGAGTTTTCGTATGAAGCTGCAAGTTTTTTGAATACCTAAATTGAAGCAGAGTGTAAAGTGAAGCTTTGATAAATATAATTAATGATATGCTTCTTCTTCTTCTTCTGCATATAGCTATGTCAGCACTTCTTCTTCTTATAGTATATACTATATGTAATAGATGTAAAAGAAATAGATATCTGAATCTTATTTCTGTTTCAGTTTGCTTTTAGTTGAAGAGTTTTTTAGGTTATTAACGTTATTGTTATAGTTGACGTTATTGTTATCGTTATCGTTATCGTTATCGCTATCGTTATTGCCAGTTAGTTATTATTATCTTGTTACGGTCGCTTTAGCAAGTAACTCTCTGTCTTCCACCCCATACCATATCCCCTTGATGTCTAACTGTTGAAACATCAATTTCAACTTTTCAACTTTAATCATAATAAATTTGCGGCTTGGCTCAGACCCAGGGCTCCATTTCAAATCAACGAGGCACTTCCGTTGCCACACAGCCGCTGCCATTGGCATTGGCATTGCCATTGCCATTGCTACATTGCCGCTGCCACACTGCCACACTGCCACTGCCAAGCTGCCAAGCTGCCACACTGCTACAGTCGATGTAGAAGCCGCTCGCATATTCCCAAGATAATAAATTTATTAACAGGCACCAAAAACCAACACAACACCACCGCATCATAACCCGCCCTCCCCTTAAATACCACACACACACACACAAAAGCACATACACAGCAAAAACATCATCATTATCTGCAGCAGGCAGGGGGCAACGGGCAACGAGAAGCGCTTACCCCAACCCTAAATTGAATCAATTAAAACTGATTGAACTTCATAGATTTGTTTCGTTCTCCTTTTACATTTTTTTTTCTTTTTGGGTTTTTTTTATATATATTTTTTGTTTCACTTGCAACTGAAACTGGGGTAATGCCGGATTCGGACGTAGATCCGTACCGCATCATCAGCAGCAGCAACATTAACATCATCATCAACATCATCAGCTTTGTGTGTTGCTGTGTGGGAACAGTTCGGACAGCTCAAAGGCACAACAAACACACACACATACATATTGTATAGAGTTGCCCCCATTTCTTGCTTTGCCACAGGGATTACGAATGTCATGTGTGTGTGTGTGTTGTTGTTGTTGTTGTTGTTGAAACCATTAAGGCGCCTGTTGAAATTGAAATCCCAATATCAGCATTAAAAGTATTTTCCAGCCTAAGATGCAATCCATATAATAGAATCTATAGCATCTATATTGATTTTTTTTTCTGTTAAAATATTCGCCAAATTCTCTCTCTCTCTCTCTCTCTCTCTCTATCTTGCGCTCTTTGTGTGTCGGCACCCTTGTGAATAATGTGAATAATGCTGTTATTCATTGCATTTTGTTATAAATCTGTCAATTTGCACAATTGTGCGTGCGCCTTGTGTGCATTCGACAGAGTCGCCCCCCAAAAAAAAAAAGGGAAAAGAGAAGAGAAGAGACAAACTTAAAGGGGGTTGCACTCTATGATAAGATTTATACTGAGACAAGGACTAAGGGTTACGGCATAAGTATAAGGTTGAGTTTCAGGTTCAATTTGAGGTTGAGTTTGAGGGTGAGAGTGAAAGACGATTGAGCGAATTGGGACTGAGAGTGTGAAGCAAGGCAGATACTCAACACTTGCCCAGGAATTGAATACCCAATAGACTCCATAGCAGAAGCTAGAAGCTAAAATGTATTGACTGCAATTCACATTCGCATACGCAATCGTATTCGCATCCGCATTCGCATCTGCATTCGCTTTTGCATCCTCAGGGCGCACGTTTTTGGGCACCATAAAAAATCTGTTTGAAAATGCGATTTTAGCTTCAGGGCGAACGACATTATTGTTATGCCTATCCCTGCGTTTGTGTGTGCGTGTGTGTGTGTGTGTGTTGATTTATTGTCGAACTTGTGCCGAAGCGCAACTAATTTGCCTCGAGTGTTAAGTAGCATGCGAATACAGCAAAGGAGGAGGGGAAGGAAAGAAGGGTGCGGAGTCGTTGATGTGAATGCATCATCACATGTGTCTAAGTGTGTCGAGGGATAGAGAGAAGTGGTGAGGGAAGAGAGAAGGAGGGTTAAGATTTAATGAAATGGAATAAACTATATTAATAGCCAGATACTTATATCTATCATAATAATAATCGGTAGTTATAGCCAGTATATAATCTTATTCATTCAATTGATTCATTTGGTTTTTTTTTATTTTTTTTTTTATTTTCATTCTCTTCAATTCGTTTATTGATTCATTAATTCATTTGATTCAATTTTCAAGTTGATATTATATTATTTGCTGCAATTTAATTATCATATTCATTCATGATTTGATTCATTTTATTCATAGTTTATATGCATTCATTTGATTCATTTATTCGTTTAGGGACTTATACTAACTGAATTCATTTATTACATTTATATTATTATTTATAGCATTCATTATTTCATTCATTCATGTTATTCACCTTATCATTCAGCTATTTTTGTTAATTGAATTTATTTGTTTTAGTGTGATTTGTTAATCATATTTATATGTAGTATATATTCATGCATTCATAAATTTAATTCATTAATCTTATCTATTTACATTTATACATTCACTTTATTCATTCATGATATATATATTCATTTAATTCATTTGAACTTTAAGTTGTCTTTTTTTTTCAATTTTAATTTGATGTTACTTTATAAGTTGATTTGTTTTTATTCATATCATTCTTGACATTAATTCATTCATTCATATGATTCACTTATTCACTTGATACATTCATTCATTTATAATTCAACTTACTTTGTTTCATTTCACATTGATTCTATTTTATGACTTAATTTGATTCAATTTCATTCTGTTCGAATGCATTCACATTGCTTACCCATTGATTACTCAATATCGATTCAATTGCAGTCTGTTACTTCATTCATTCATAAATGTTTAAACAGTTTCCTATTCATTGTTTAAATCAACTACATCTGACTACACTAGTGCATTTGTTATACAATACAATTCATATTCGTATTCAATTGCATTCATTTTGGGGGCAACTTGAATACTTTCGACTACTTTCAATCGTCTGTCGTCTGTCGCTTGTTGTCTGTTGTTTGTCGTCTGGTCCCAATGGTCATAGGGCTCTCTGCCAGACACAAATGCAGACATGTGGAATCATACCCTACCCTACACCCTACACCCTACACTTAGCTACCCTTTCTTTATCTACACATTCTACCAAATTCATTCATTTCTTTCTTTACTTTTCGTGTCTGCCTCTTGCCGCTTGTCCATTTTGGCCAAAACTCGATTTGAAAACGATTTGTGCACAGTCGATTTGACAACAGTTTTACTATATATATATTTCTCTCACCATCTTTTTTACACAACAACTACAACTTCCGCTTCCATTCTCTCCCTCTCTCTCTCTCTCTCTCTCTCTGTCTCTCTCTCTCTTTTGTATGTGGGTGTATGCTAGTAGCTGTATGTGAACCTTAACCCAAACCGCGGCGGCTCAATTCAAAAACAACATTTAAACGTTGCCAAAACATCGCTCGTAAGCGGCAACAACGAAACAGTTTAAACTTGAGCCCGGCTAATAAAGCAAGTCAACAGCTAAAGGGTCAATAGAGTATGCGATGTAGACGACGGCGCTTAAGAGCAAAGAATACGTCTAAAAAGGAAGTAGATGAATATAAAAAAAACAACACACACACACACACACACACATACATAAAATAAGCAGCAACTTGAGTACATATATGTTCTATAGGCAAAAGACAAAATAGTTGAGGAGAAGAAGAAGAAGGTAAAAGGGAGTAGCAAAAAAGGCAAAAGAGGAAACCCAAATGAAATCAGAGCCACATCAAATGCCAAACGTCTGTTTTTTTTGACTTGTTTTTTTTTGCTCAAATATGAAAATGGATTTCAAATGTGAATGGACTCAAAGCAGGACAATAGACATAAGCAAAAGCCACAGCTAAAATCAGTTAAGCAACTGGAACTGGAACTGGAACTAAAGTAGAAATTGAAGCTACAGTTGGAACTGGTGTGGGAGTCAAATTTCGAACCAGTGCCAGAGCCAGAGCCAGAGTTAGACCCGGATTCAAAGCTGGACAATAACGGACATATTAAGGGGCGACATATGCAAGGAAATCGGGCATAAACATTCACTTGGCCATAATAAAAGAAATAAGCAAATGGCACAAAACGCAAAGCGGCCAACAACAGCAACAGCAACAGCAACAGCAACAACAACAGCAACAAATCGCAAACATTTCAATTGCAAGTGAAAACCCCTAACAACAATTTGTCAGTTGTTTGTTTCGATTGTTGTTGTTATACATACCACCAGCTTTATATAGTTTTGCATTTATATATACATATATATATATATATATATATATATATATATATATATATATATATATATATATATATTTTATTTTGTGTTTTGGTTTCGTTTTGTTTGCCAAATTCAACGCACAAGTTGCCAGTTTCGATAAGCAGGTCGAGACATGAAAATTCTGCTTGAATAGGAAGCTCTGAAAGGAAACTTATAGCAAGGGGAACTGCTGCTGCTGTTGCTGCTGCTGCTGCTGTTGCTGTTGCTGGTACTGGAGGCAATGTAGTCTTGTCTGGCCAACAGTAAGATTTAGCCATGCTGATTAAAATTGAATGATGGCCAAAACGACAGCAACAGCAGCAGCAACAGCGACAGCTAGTGACATAGAAATTGCTATAGTTGAAGCTAAAGCCAAAGTTAAATCCGTTATATCAAAGGGTCTTTTGGGCCAATGCTATTGCTATTGCTATTGCTATTGGGCTACATTTTGGCTATGGGCCGTCATGCCCTTCAACAATTACACGAAAAAGAAAAAGGAAAAGCATTGTCGTGTGGGGTGGGGGTGTGGGGTGTGGGGAGGTGGGGTAAGTTTGGATACAAAATATAAGACACGAGCATGAAGAAAACCGAAACCTTAACCCACTGTTGGCGCCCAGAATGAAGCCGGAGACATAACATAATAAATTTCAAGACGGAGCAACATAAAGCGCCTGCCACAGTGGTGCAAACTGCAATGAAAAATGTCTATAGATTATAGAAAAAATACGGACAGGCGGGAAAACTAGCAAAGAGTTGCAGAATTGACAGAGAGTGGAAGAGAGCAAAAGCTGGAGACAATTATTAGTAATAATTTAATTTAAATTTTATTAAATAAATTAAAAATTTGTATTTTTTTTCCCATATTTTATGCATAATTTTGCATAGTTTTGCGCCAATGTGCGTGCTGGCAGGGCGCCAAGAGCCAAAAATGGTTTGGGTACTTGGTTAAGCAAGGCAACACAGTAGACGGGTGGGTGTACATGCTATGCTTGGTCTATGGAGTATGAGTTAGAGGGTAACTGGATAGCGGACAATGGGAAGCGTTGAGCAATAACACAAGGGTGGCTCAACGGTGGCTCAATGCTTGGTGGTTGCTGCTGCCGTTCTAGCTGCTGCTACTGCTACTGCTACTGCTGATGTTGCTGCTGCTGCTGTTGCTGTTGCTGTTGGCGTGACATTGTTAGCCTTGGACTAAAATTGCGCCTGTCCTGGGGGTTGTCTGCAAATCACCCACCATTTGCTGCTGATGTTGTTGTTGCTGCTGCTGTTGTTGTGGTTTTCGAAATTGCGTCGTCTGCGGGCACAAGAAAAACTCTAGTAAATAATTCTTTAAAGATTTAGAGACACTTGGAGAACAGATGCGTTGCCAGCAATTGCAAATTTTTATGAGATATATGTGTACACCGAGACAGAGTCAATATTTGACTGAACCAAAGCTACAGATAAATATATATATATATATATATATAAAGAAAGAGAGGGAAATACATATATATAAGCGTGATTTTTTTTACGCTATTTTTGTGAGCAGCAAGCGTCGCCATAAGCGGGCCACATATCAAGATTAATTTTTTCCAAGATAATAAATTCAATGCAGATTAAATGGCAGACCATTAAATTATCGGCAGTAGAGTCGAGAGAGCTCGACTTGAGTTCTGAGCTGTGAGCTGTAAGTTGTGAGTTGTGAGTTGTGCCACCCTCTTATGGTTAGAGTATAAGCAGACCGATGGGGTGGAGCGTGCGGGGGGATGGAATGGGATGTATTGTGTTAGAAACTGAAACTAGAAAATTGGAATTGGAGCTGCCATTGCTGCGGGGATTGTGTGATTTACGTATTTTGTTATAAAGCTATAATAACGCTGTTTAATCCTTGAAGAAATACATGCAATTAAAAGGACTATTCAAATCCTTTAAGTTGCTCAACAAAAAAAAAGAAAAGCGAAAAGAAAATACAAAACACCATAAAGTAATAAAAAAAAGGGAAAACTCTCGACAATTAAAGCATAAATTAAGATTATTAAATTAGATTTGAAATTGATTTATAGTATTAAAATTTTTGTGTTCATTAAAGTTCACTTTGAGGTTAGATTGAAATAAATTTCAGTTTACAGTGGAATATCAAAGAAAAGAAAGTTGAAAGAAATATGCATCAAATAATGCCTAGTTTTAATTAAAAATATATACTAAATATACAAAGTTAATGTGCTTTATATAGGTACAGAGGGTTTGCTTTAAACCTTTTTTCTATATACTGGAAATTTTGCTTTAATTTTTAATAGAAACTGCAGTTTAAATGCTTTAAATGCATTGCTGAGCGTATCAATAAATTCATTGGTTTATTTATAAGGAATTACTCCCCCTTCCACTCTCTCTCTCTCTTTCGCGCTCTTTCTGGCAGTCTATGCTTTGTGGCAAAGTGTTAGCTCATTGCCTTTTTGGACATGTGGCAATTGGCCAGTCAAAGTTCTAATAAAGTTGTTCGCAGTTTCAGGTTTCCCTTTTGGACAATCATTGATAGAAACATTCACACTGAAAACGTTGAATGCAAGCCAAAATGCAGACAAGAGAAAAAAAAACTAAAAGAAAATCAAAAGGAAAAGAAAGTAAAGAATGAAAAAGCAATAGCAAAAAAAAAAAAAATAAGGTAAAAAAGGAAATGAAAACAAACAGAAGAAGACGTAGACACATCAATTATTGGCTGTTCAGTTGAATTTTGTGCGTGGTGGGGTTGGGCAGGGAAGGGGGCAAGGAAGTGTTCAAAGTTTTTAGGCATCTACAATCGAATCGTTTTTATTTTTATTTCTGCTCTGTCTGTGTGTGTTTGCTTGTCTGTATGTGTGTATATGTGTGTGGCGGCCACAACAAGCAGCATAACAACAAAAACAAAGATAGAAAGAAAAAAAAATACCAACAGTTAAATGCAAACGACAGCAGCAGCAACAACAAGAAGAACATATCAAAAACAAAAGCGGTAAACCACCCATTTAACCATCCAGTTAACCATCTAAACAGCAGTCAACCACTCAACCACCACATACAGTTCGTTTCGATTGAGCTCCACAGCAACTGCTACGCTATCTGGCACATCAATCAGATTCAGCAAAAGCATCTCAAAGTCAATTTTATTCCTGCTTTTTTTTTGTTGCTTTTTTCGGCAAACAAACACAAAACGATTGACGAGATATCGAGGCTACAACATAGTCCTTACCATAGATATAGTCCTAGTTCTATCCCTATATAGGTATAGGTATAGGTATAGGTATATAGCCAATGGTAAAGCTAAAGCCACAACCAGCATTATAGTCAGTGTAAAGCAGTTGCCGTTACGGCCACAAATGCCGCAGCCAAGTTCGCTTAATCAACGCTTGATGGAAAAATGTCAAACGGCCGTCTGATTGGAAAGCCGCGTGCGAAACGCGCACAAATCGCGAGCTCTTTTAATGAGATGAGATTTGTACAAAAATACACCATGACAATGATATGCTGTGTATGTGTGTGTGTGTGTGAAAAGAGGTGGCAAACGTAAACCACACAATCAGTTTCCGGTTCCGGTGCAGCCGCACAGTGCCGGCCATTTTGCTGTTGTTGCCTGGCTAATAAAACAGCGTGCAAAAATTTTATTTTCATTTTTCTTTTTTTTTTTTTTTCTTTTTTATATTTTCTCACTTGTTCAGCAAAGAGTGCTCCAAGTGTTGGGTAGTAAGAGTGTTAGGGGATAGGAGAGAGTTGGAAGAGGGGTGTTTTAAGTTTGGCGACACTCGCTTCATTAACTGTACAAGTAAAGCAACAACAACAGTAACAACAACAGCAACAACATCACCATCACAAACCAAGCAAGTAATTACAAATTGCAAACAAAATGATTGGTTTAAGGATACTCTTCAGAGCATTGAATGAAATTTCACTTTAACTTTCACTTTATACTCTTTATATACTTTCTCTTTATACTTTCCATAAGCTTTCATCAATTTTCAACAAAATTTTGCTTGTCGATCGCATATACCCCATATTAAAGTATAGTCGAAAAGGGTATATTAAAAGTTACCAGCTTGTTTAATGTTATGCTTGTTGCTGTTGTTGCTACTGATGTTGTTGATAATGTTGCTGTTGTTGTTGCTTCACACCTATATTTGTGCAACGGCTTCTGTTTGACATGCCTCTCGTTGCGTTTCATTTTGTTTCGTTTCGTTACGTTTGGTTTCGCTGTGAGAAGTATAAACAACAGCCGCGCCAGCAGCAGACAAACAAACAACACCAACAACAGCAACAATCAAAACCATCTGCGTGTACATATATATATATATATATATATATATATATATATTTATATATGTATATATTTATATATGTTTGCTTGGGCTTGGCACAGTGCGCATTCCATACAGACAACCGGAGCAACACGGCTTGAAGCAAACAATGTACTGCGTTGAGCAGAAGGAGTTGTCAGGCAGTGGCCAGTACTGCAACTGGAGCTGGTAATGGTGTTGGTGCTGGTGTTGGTGCTGAAGGTGGAGCCAAATTGCAAAACTGGACATGGACATGTACATGGCAATGGCCCATGGCCCACCCATGGCGTCAATTTATGGCCTGTCAGAATTTTCCACTAGTCGAATAACCATCAACGCCTTGAAACAACAAACACTTTAAGTGCATAGCCCCAAAAAGTGAGCAACGAAACACAGCACAACAAGAATACAACAACATAACAAAACAACAACAAAATAAAATAAAAATGAAAATGAAAAGAAGAAGAAGACGAAGAACTTTATACCAAAAGCAATGAGCGCTGCAATGCTTAACCCAAATAAGTAGGCAACAGTTTTTTCTACTTTTTATTTGGTTTCCTACTTATTTGTGAAGTGCTGCAATTTGGCATTGCCATTAACGAAAGCATTAAGAGTAGAAAGCAAATGAGCTAAAGCTTTATAATAAATTAGTATAATTCAACTTTTAATTGAGTTACATTTTGTTTTGCAAACCGATTTGCTTAAGCTGCTTTAAGATATACTTAAAAAACTTTTGAAAGCAGACAACTTTAAATCTGAAATAATGCCAACGAAACAATAGTTAATGATACTTAAATTAATTAGAATTAATTAGTATAACTTAAGAATGATATAAACTATAATAAATTGAAGCACAAAAATTGTGGAGAATTTATTTTCTATTTATTTATTTTACTTGCTTTGCAGCTAAGCAAAAAGTTGCTAATTTGATACAATTTTAATAGTTTCTTTTATTGGTTTTTGCATTAAATTTTTTATTAAGTATTTCAAATATAATTTAAGTTAGTATTTTTCTTAATTAAAGTAAGTATTTTCCAAGTTGTTGTTGTTTGATTTGTGCAGCTGCAATAAATTTAAAAATTTTTTTTATTTTGTTCGGTTTATTTAGAAACTTGCGTCTAGGCTTTGTCTTTATTTTCGTCCTGTTTTTGCTGTTGTCATAGCGTTAGCTGGCTTTCATTATTATTTGACCAGTTCATATATATGCACATGTATGTGCCACGCCTTTGCTGCCTACTTTTTTCTCTTTTTTTTTTGGCAGTTACGTGTACTGTATGCGGGCTGTGTATGGTTTAAGGTTCAATGACGCTTTTGACGGCTTTTGACTTTTGGCATTGTTTTTGCTGTTGCTGTTGCTGTTGCTGCTGCTGTTGTCACTTTTATATTTATATTGACGCTTTTGATATTTTTATGTATGAGTGTATGTATAAATGTGTGTGTGTATTTGTATTTGTATGTGGGCGTTAGTGTGCAACCGTTTGCATTGTCTGGCCCGCCGCTCCGTATCTAGCCATGGCATACAATGACCGACGCGCGTCTGACAGCAACCAACAGCAACATTTTCCTTTTCTTTCTTTTTTCTTTTTTTTTGGTATTAACACTTGCCCCCACTACCCTCACTGCTTCTACTACCGCCAAACTCCCCCTTACCATTTGATTTCATTTTTTGCTGGGATTTCACCTTGCGTTGTCAGCTACACAGCTGACATCTGGTAGCAATGCGGCAGCTTTAGCTGTGTCGCATATATACCATGTACAAGTGTACATCCATTTATTCATTTACTCATTCATTCATTTAGTCAGCCATTCAGTCAGTCAGTCAGTCAGTCAATCATGCAGCCATTCAATTTATCGTTGACTTAACTTTTTGATGGTTACAAAATGAAATTTATGAATCGCTCCCGCTCCGCCTCCCTCAACATGAGCCCAACGCAACCCAAGCAAACAATATATATATATATATATATACTATATACATAATATAAAGCAAACTGCAACTTAAATCGACTTGCTGATACCCTTTACTGCTCCAGTTTATATAAACTTTAGTTTTTAATATGATTTTTCCTCTCGTGACTTTCACTTGACTTTCTTTAAGTTCAAAGTTTTCACTTTTATTCATTTTGTAGGGTATAAAAAGTTGTGCCTTTATTTTGTATATTATATTTGGGCGCTTTTCATTCATTGCTTACACACATCCATCAGCAGCATGGTACCAGTTGCAGTAGCTGGACCCTTACCGGACCCAAACCCAAACCCGGACACGGACATGAACATGGACAAGGACATAGACTCTTACTTTAACTTTGACGCTACCACTACCTATACCTCTATCTATATATCTCTCTCTATCTCTGTTGCTGTTTCTGTTGTCTGTTGTCTTTTGTCTGTTGTCTGTTTGTGTGTCTCTTCGACCTGTTGGCTGGCCCTGGCAGAGTGTTATCTTTGCGGTCGCATCTATAATGGGTTTTGTCACGTCGCAGACGCGTCTGCCAACCGATTTACCTTCATAACCCAAACCTTATGTATATCAACCAACTCATACAGTTATCTCTACTCTCCCAACCTCTCTCTCCCCCCAGTACACTCCTCTATACATTATTTTTGTCCATTCAGTGTGCCTGTGTGCTGAGGCATGAAAAACGCACGTCGACATCAATAAACTTAAAACAAAAAGCAGTTGCCTCGCCTGGTGGCGTCTATAAAGAGCCGAGAGTCAGGAGTCGAGAGTTTGGTAAGCAGCACCTTTGCTATATATGTATATGTATGTATGTGTGTGTGTCATGTTGTTGCTGCCCTCATATTGGGTAGCATTTGTATTACATTTGCCTGCTGTATAAGCCGCTTTTGATAGCTTCACAGCTCCTCCTTGTGTCCGTTTGCCTAATAACTTTGGCGCCAAATGTCAAGCGTTGCCCCTTAACAAACACGGTTAACAGCCAGCACGACTAATAAGTGTAAGTGTATATGTATGTGTGTGTACTGTGTGGCAAGTGTATCAAATTGGCAGCCCGTTATGGTGTTGACTTTTCACAAATTTCCAACGTAATTGTTAAAGCTCTCTCGCAATGCGGTCAAGTGAGGATGCCGCACAACAAGACACACACAAGGGACAAGTTTTAAGTATGTGTATATGTATGTATGTATGTATGTGTGTGTGTGTGTGTGTGTGTGTGTGTATGTGTGAGGTAGTTGACTAAGCGTCGGCTGGCCAGACACCCAATTAAATTATATTGTACATGCATGCAACAATAAATAAATTAGAACAAGGTGCCACAGCGGCAGCTGCACAAAAATTGAGATCGCCACAGAGAGAACGATAGAGATAGAAATGAAGTGAGTGAGAGAGAGAGAGAAAGAAAGTTTTAAAGGGGGAATGCGATATCAAATTCTCTTTTCCCTTTTAATAATGGACTCGACCATAGTACAGAATGCACAACAACAGCAACGAATACAGGGGGCGAAAAGTGGGCGTGAGCTCTACTAACTGCGTTGTCTGCATTGCCAGTCAGATGCAATTTATTGATAATATGCGGCTTCAATGCCAGCGAACAGTAGCAACAGCACCAGCAGCAGTAGTATGCGACCTTTAAGCTGTTATGAACTTTATTCACACACACACACATACTAGTTAACAGTTATATACATAACTTAGACACCTACAGACAACAGCAGCAATAAATGCAACAAAACAATTATTTTTTTTTTGTTTGGAATTTTGTTGCGACAATTTTTGGCAACATTTGTGACTAAAAGCAAACACTGAAACACAAACAGTAAAAGAAATGAACAGCAAATATACAAAATATGCTATCTCTTTCTCTGTTACACACTCTCATGCTCTCTCCTACTCTTACCTAAGAGTCAAATTGTACCTCCTTGAAGACAAATGCAGAATGCGCTCTGAGAGTTTCTGTAAGCCTCAAGGCAAACTATTGCAATTACATATCAAAGATGGAGATTTAAACAGTTGCATTTAGATTTAACAGAAATACAGAGAAAAAGATAGAAATATAGAGAGAAAGCGATGTCAAACTGATCTATTTAACCAGTTTGATTATATTTATTTTATGAACCTTTTTGTTAAGAAATTTGCTATGGATATTTAATCATACCTAAATTATTATGCCTCAATATTTATACCTTAATGTTAACAGTTTTAACCCTATGCATTTATATATTTTTTGTCTACTTAAAGTATATATTATTTATACCTAAATAGTTATGCCTAAATTCTATGAATTATTATTTATTTCTTTTTGTAACATGTTGGCTATAGTTAAGGATTCTGTTATGTATTTTTGGTTATATCTGTATATTTATACCTAAAAAAATATATATGCCTTAATATTTATGCCTAAATTCTAAGAATTCATATTAATTTTTAACAACGCTTTACAATGGGCTAAAGTTTAATTTGTGTTTTATATTATACCTAAATATTTTGCCTAAATTGTAAAATATTTATTATCGTTTAATAGCTTTTTGGCTATAATTTAGGTTTTTTTAATTATGCCTAAATATTTTTACCTAAATTTGTTATATCAAAATATTTATGATTAAATTGTAAGTCTTTTATTTTCGTTTAACAACGTTTTGGGTAGACTTAAGGAATTTTTTGTTTTTTTTTAACTATACCTAAATATTTATACCAAAAAGTCTAACAATCTTTATATTTTTTTCCATTTTATTTTTAGGAATATAATTCAAAGACTGCCTCATGCCATGCCATCCACTATTATCAGCCAAACGCGCATCAGCATACGCATTCGGTTCAGCGCTATCAGCAAACACTGAAATACAACACAGACAGCAGAAGCAACATCAGCAGCAGGAGCAGCAGCAGCAGCAGTAGCAATAGCAGCAATAGCAACAGCAACATTACAAATAGCAGCAATAGTATTAACAACATTAACACTAAACCTTTAAGTCATAAACAGAAAAAGCAACAAAAGCAACGCTACGGTCACACTGGCCACAGTCGCTATTACAAATATGATGCCGTCGAGGAGTGTTGCCGTCCGATATTTCAAGAGCATTATGGTTCCTTTGCGGACATGTTGTAATTAAATATCAACGATCTGGCAACACTAAAGCGTAACGCAAGGTACCTACAATTGAGTAACTACAAAATGTTAAATATTCTAGAAAAACACATACAAACAAACACAAACACAAACACAAATACAAATACAAATACAAACAAAAAATAAAAAACAAACAATAAACTGAAATGAGAAATGAATGAAATGATAAATGATAAATGATAAAAGACAAATGACAAATGAAAAATGAAAAGAAATTTAAATATTTATAAAAAAAGTGCACAAAAAATTGAGTGCATTTAATTAATAAATATGTTTGCTGGATATTTAGCTAGTTTATTCTTTTTCTCGATATGAAAGCATAAATGACAACAGAAAGAAAAACTAACACTGAAATGGAAAAGAAAAAGCAAAACAAAAATATAAAAAAAAACAAAATTTGAAGCAAAATGATAAAACGATTTAGTTAATATTAGATATATATACATATATATGTATTAAGCTATTAACGATCTGAATGTTGAATATATTTCTATATATATATATATATATATATATATATATATATACATGTATATATATATATGAATAAATATATATATGTATGTACATAACATATGCGATATATAATAAAATGATACGATAGATTTATAAAGAAAAGAAGATGGAAAAAAATATTGCAAAAAAAAATTACAAAAAAAGATGAAAATATTATGTTAAATATATATATTCAAAATATATGTATTAACCATTGATATCTGGCTGATCTGGCATGCTATAAAAATATATATATATATATATGTCTATATATACATACATACATAAACAGTTAGTTTACATACGAGACACATATTTATTCATGTACATAAATTACGTATTAATAATCATATAACATATATTCTATATATATCTATATGCTAATATATATCTACATATATATATATATGAAATAACATATACATATATATATCTATTTTTTTTTAAAGGTCCGACTAGATTTAGTACAAGAATCTGTTATATTTTTTTTTTAATAGACTAGATCTAGCACTAGCCTGGCCTGGCCAAGAAATTTTCTAAAATAAAAAATCGAAATGAAAATTAAATATAAAATATATTAAAAAAAGAAAAAAAAAATAATAAAAAAATATATATACGAAAATTAAAACACAATATGTGGATATAAAATGTATTATCTGAAATATAAAACTATGCATACAGATCTACAAACATATATATCAACGTATATACATAAATATATATATATATATATATATATATATATATATATATACATGTGTGCTACCATAAATTTTTTTTTATTTATAAACTAGCAATGCTTGTACATAGAAATAAAATGAAATATAATATTATATAATACATATATATTTAAATATAATATAAACGATGGAAAGCCTTTGGCAAAAAAAAAAAAACGAAAAATAAAAATAACAATTTTTAAAAATAATACAAATAAAATAAAATTAAAATAAAATTTATGAATAAATATAATAAAAAAAAATTTTTTTTTTTAATAAATAAAATTTTTTTTTTGCTAATAATATTAATATGTATATGTATGTATTACTATTAATGAATATGAACGATTAAAGATTAACTATTATATATGAAGCATTATCCATTATCCTTTCTCCCTTATTATAATAGTACATACCTATGCCTATTATTATTATTATTATTATCAAGTAAAACTTAAGATCTGAGTGTTAAAGAAATGTGTATTTATATACATATATATATATATATGAAATTGGGACACGTTAACAATTTAATTGACGCACAGCCAACAATTAAAATAAAATTTGAAAATGTAAGCAAAATCTAAATAAATTAACAAAAGCAAATTAGAAATGAAAGGAAAAGCGAACGAAAAAGAAGAAAGCAAAGAGAAAATAAAGGGAAATATAAAACAGAAGATTTAAAAAGTAATAAAAAATTAAATAAAATTTAAGTCAATGCCATTTGAAACTAGAAATGCATGTGACTAGAGGCAGAAATAGACAGACAAAATAGTAAGTGAAAAGAGTAAAAAGCAAGCAACAGAAATAGAAAGAGTTAGAAAGAGAGAAAAGAAAACAAAACACAAAATAAAAATTACAATTGTTGTTTATAGGTATAAACTATAAAGCAACTACTTATGTGTATGTAGTTATGTTATATAAGAGACAGACAGACAGACAGATAGACAGACAGACAAACAGACAGACTGATAGACAGACAGGGACATAGACAGCGATAGAAAGATTATTGGGATAGTTGGCAAGTCGTTCACTTACTTATTGAAAAATGTGTCTTAAAAAATATAAAAAAAATTTGCATAGATATATATATATATATATATATTTATATATATATATATATATAGCAACAGCTACATATACATATGTATATATGTATGCATGCATACAATGAATATACATACATAGGTACATACATACATATATATATATATTGATAGATTGATATATATATATATATATATAGAAAATTGTAAAGCTGTCATTATTGTACACGTAAAATGCATTTCATTTTCCTCAAACACGCAGCACCCACCATATACAGCATACCCTGTTATCCTTACGAATCCTTGTATCCTTAACAATCCTTTCAACGTTTATACCACCTAACATACATAATGTATTATCATATAATCCATACATGTGGTACAACTAACTACAACAGCAACAACAACAGCAACAACAACAGCAACAGCAACAGCAACAACAACAACAGTTAAATATTGATCAACTTCTTCATGTTGTCTCGCACAGCCAATTGCAATTTGAAAACAGTTGCGAAACGTAGTGGAAATGTGGAAAAGTGAAAGCGCTGATGAAAGTGAAATACAAATGAAACTTTTGTAAGTGCGTTACTTGTGCAATTCGTGTTACGTTTCGCCATCTTCATTGTCATTGCGCCAAAAAGTATGCAGCCAATTGCAGTACGCTAAAGAAAATAAGAAAACATGTTGCAAACACTTAACGTAAGAGAATTTTAACAAGAAAAACAAAAACAAAAACAAAACAAAATAAATATAATAAAAATAAATATACAAAAATAATACAAAGAAATCAAATTGTAGCAATTAAATGCATAATACAAAAGCAGATATAAAGCGAATACGAGAGGAAGAGAAAAGAAGCGTAAATTGTTAACAGAAGACACAACAAATACAGAAAGAAAAAGAAAAAGCAAAAACAAAAACAAATGAAACAAAAGCTGTAAGCAAAAAGTTTTGTGACCAAATGAAAAAGTGTTGCATGCTTTTGACATACAGGTACACACACACACACACACACACACATACACACACATGCATACATACACATACATACACATACATTCAAATACATTGGCACAACTAAATATCAAATGTAAATTTTTAACTGCACTTTGCAGTGTTTTTAAATGTCTACATAAACGCGTATAAACCGTAAACCCCCCAAAAATAAAAAGAAAAACCCAAATTCAAGGCAAAAACACATTAAATATTGGATAAAAATAAGTAAAAAAAAATAAAGAAAAAAAATATAAATTAAAAATATTAAAAAAAAGAAATTATAATAAGAAAAAGAAGAAAACAGAAAACAAAATGAACACAGCGTAAATATTCAAATATGATCAAAGTTTTTACAAAACAAAATATGAAATGAAAATGAAAATGAATAACACTTTTAGCACATTAACATAAAATGCAAAATACAATGCACACACACACACACACAAACATATACATACATACTCATGCATACACACACACACACAGACACAAACGAAATGATTTAAGATACAATTTGGCAGCTGCTTGTGTTGAACTCATTTTAGCCATGTTGCATTTATCGCTATAAATAATTCCAGTTAATTTTTTGCTTTAACAATTTGCAATGCAATTTTCTCTCCTTTTTTTAATGGATTTTCTTTTTTCTTTTTTTTTTTGCACAAAAGAAAATATTATATTATTATTATTTTTAAATTAAACAAAAACAAAAAAAAGCTTAAAATGTGATATTTTATAAAACTGCAAAGCGTAGAGACAGAGACGACAGCAAAGAAAACCGAAACCGAAACTGAAAAATGAAACTCAAAAAAAAAAAAAAATAATAAAAATAAAAAATAAATAAAAAATACAAAAAACAAAAAAATAAATCGAAAGAAGAAAAAAAAACCGTCTGAAAAAACATAGAAAAGGAAATATAACAAGGAATATAACAAAAACAGAGCATGAAAATGAAGTATGAAGAAAATGATGGAAAGTAAACATACATTTACACACACACACACACACACAGATACTCACAAACACACACACACACACTTAAGATGAAAATAGAAATCATTTAATAAAAACGTTTTTGATGTAATACAACGTTTTGCACATTATTGTCATTAAATTATAATTATTATTGTATAATTTAAGCAAACCCAACTGTAAGTAACGTTATGCGTATTAATTATTAAAGGAATAAAAAACAAAAGAAAACAAACGATGAAAGAGACGAAACAAAATTAAATTAAAATAAAAACAACAAAAAAAAAAACAATATAAAAAATCGTTTTAAAACTATAATTAATTTAACGAGAAACTCAACACAACAACAAAAAAAACAAAAAAAAATTAAATAAAGATTTAAAATGCAAAAAAATATAACTTTTTTTTTATTTGATCGTTTGCAGCAGCAAATTTAGCTTCAACTTGTGGAATATATATGCTACTGCATGTTATTGCTGTTAGCTTAACAGTAACAGTTGCTGTTAATAACAGAGCCAGCTGGAGAGTCGGCAGCCTGGCAATGCGTTCCACACGCAACATGTTAGCCGTCAAACATGATGTGCGGCATACTTTCAGGCAGCTTTGATATTTACAGGTGGCCATTTAATGCGGCATACTTTTAGGAGGCCATATCAAATTACTTCTGCAAGCGTTTGGTATTTTCATTACACAGTTAATGTGAAAAATTTAATTTAAGCATTTTAATTGTATTCCATAGATATGGTACCAAAAATTCTCTTTATTAATATTTTACTTTTTCTTGCATTTGCATTCGCATTTACAGCAATGCATTTATATTTACTGTTATATATATTTCTATTATGATAATGTGAAGCTTAATTTAACACTTGAATAAACAATCAAGCTGCTTAGCACAACTAATTCTTATTTTGTATAAATCCGAGGAATAGTGACTTGACTTTAATACGGTTTGCAGCTTGCAGCTGGCCAGCTGGAAAATGCGCTCAGTAAATGCAAGTCGGAAAAGCCGGAAGAGTACTCGAACTAAATATGGAACAAAGCTTAAGCAGTGAGCCATTCATTCGTTCCTTAAGTACTCGCATTATGTAACTTATTTACTTACCCCTGACCCCTTACCCACTTATTATTGTCACTGTGCATTGTGCAGCGATAGAAAATGATTGGAAAAGGAATTTTCGATTTAAGCACATTCATTTATTAACAATAACAGCAGCAATTTAAATTTTATTTCTTTTAAAACAGCATTTAGAAAATGTGAAAAAAATATACAAAATTGCTATAACTTTTTATTTAATTTTTGTATATTTTCTCTGAGTATTTTTCCACCTATCAAAAGTCGCATACTAAGTTTTATTTTAATGAAATTTTGATTGGATTTTTTTGTCTGTTTTAATTTTTTTTTTAAAACTTCAACTTAATTTTGCTGAAGCTTAAAAATATTAAAAAACTGTATATATATATGTGTATATAAATAAATTTTTGTATATAAAACTTTCTTTACTTTTTTATTTGTTGTATTTAAACAAGCTTGTGCAGTGGGACTGTGGGCTGGTTGTTTGTATCTGTAAAGCAATTAATAATAATTGGCCTTATAAACCCCTTTTTTACTTGTATATGGGTGGGTGTACTTTTGGGGTGTGTGCGTGTGTGTGTGTGTGTGCTTGTCAGTGTGTGCATATATATGAGCTACAGCTATAACAAACACGGGTCGAAATGTTCCGTTTGGGGGGCATTGAAGTTGGCGCAGCAACAGCAGCAACAGCAGCAGCAGCAGTAACGGCTATTTGCAAATATTTACAACATCCGCTGCTCGGGCTGCACAAACAAAGCCAGTACACACATACACAACTATACATATAGAGCACATATAGCAAACACATACACACACACACACACACACACACATGTGACTTCTGCGCGCTTTGTAAATAAAAGTTCTGAAATGCGATTATCTTGATGAATTGGAATTTGAATTTTAATTCTCTGCTTTTGACCAACAAAAACAGATACAGCTAGAGTTAACCCACACACAAACACATACATACTTATATATATATATATATATATATATATATATATATATATATAGGAAACAGCAGTGACACCTAACCAACTAACCAACTAAAAGCGACTAACAGCCCAAATATTCAACACCAACATCTACACCCACACTCACATACATATCACCCTACAGGCAATTGGCTCACACCACCACACCCCGCCCATACATAGTTATTTACCCAAAAAGTTCTCGTATTTAGCATATACATTGAGCATGGGATTGGGTATGAAGTTTTGGGACTGAGCTTCAAATTGGGATTCAAATTGAGAATGGGAATGGGAATGGAAATGAACCCAACGAACATATTATTAGTGTAAAATGCATAGATAACAGGAAAGGATTTTAAGTAGATTTAGTTAAAGGTCGCTGCAGTTGCTCATTGGGAGACTTCTAACTGGTAACTGGTAACTGGTAACTGGTAACCAGTTAGCTGGCAGCTGTTTAGCTGATAGCTAGCGGTTGGTAACATCAGTATCAGAATCAGACACGAAAGGCAGAACAGCATCAAGTGCCTTTGGTAGATTTTATACCTGTTGTAATTGCATAACTGTTGACTGTTGTTGGGTATAAAGGATTTTTCTATATGTATATATGTATATGTATGTGAATGTGTATGTGTTTATGTAATTGTATTCATATATGTATTTGTATTTGTATCTGTGTCACAGGCAATTCTCAAAAGCATAAAAGTCAAATTTGTCGCATGGCCCACGGAGACAGCAGCCAACCAGTCACAGATCCTCCCCAGTCACCGGTCGTCGCCAGTCAC
>JBAMBS010000344.1:0-15000 GCA_037044455.1 Zygothrica quintamaculata | reverse complement strand
AAAAGGTCATTATAAGTTGACATAGAAAGCAGCAGCAAAAATTTCTACATACAGAAAACTTCACTTTTAGCACTGAGGGGCGTCAAGTCACGTGCGGATTGTGAGATGATAAAGAAACAGCAACAGCAAGAGAGTGTGTGAGAGAGAGAGGATGAGTAAGTGACATGCTTGCTTAAAAGGAGGATTCTGGTGGAGGGGGGGGGGGGGGGTAGGGTGGCTATGGTAAGGTAAAGGGACAGGGGTTGCTAATGGCGCCATCTGTTGTGCCAGCGGTCAAAGTCAAACGTAATAAGCTGAATCGTGTAGATATAGGCATGGGATATGGGGTAACCCTTAAGTAGTAAGGAGGTAAGGGGGGTAAGGGATGTTAGAAGGGAAATGGGTTTGGTAATGGCGATTTACGGCACAACTACGTAACATTGAAGCAAAACCAGCTGATTGCGCGTTGCGTGTTTGCCATTACGTCACGTAAGCGCATGCATTACGTTGCATTAAGCACTTACGTTCTTTATTATATTTCACAGTTCTTTTTCCTTTGTTTTGCTTTTTCATCAGGTTTAAGTCTTTGCCTTTTACATTACATTTTACCAATGGATTTATATACTGTTTAAATAGGAATATCTTATATATATATATCGAATCAGTTACAGTTATTTTCAGTTAGGGTTTAACTGACGTTCAATTTATGATTTGCTGCTTTGCTTTGCTTTGATGATCATTGATTAAGGCTGATTCATATAGACAGCATATTAATTATTAATTCATATTGCAACTAATTTATATCGATTATTTAATCGATAACTGTTAAATCAATTCCAATGTTAATAATAATGTCTAAATCGCAGTTAATTTGTTTTATGTCACGCGACGAGTTGTAAGTGGAAATTACTTAAAGACATTGAATATATAAGTATAATATTAAATTATTAATAATATATATACAGTATATATCGATTAAAAAATGCACAGCTTATATGCAAATATTTTTAAACATCATGAAACAATTTAGAACTAAATTTAGCCTCATAAATGCAAAAAATTGCTTACAAGAAAATATTGTGTATAAAGAAATAAAAAAATCGTTGATTTGGAATCAGTTCATATAAATTTTTATCGGTCCTAAGCAAATTATAAGCTGTAGGACAGCAATATTAAAATTTTTGATCTCATTTTATATTTAACATTTTTTTTAATATTCTGTTTTTATTTTTTTTTTATTCATAGCTGACGAACAGCGTTAAATATAAATATAAGTAAGCTTCTTAACTTGTGGTTTATTTTATAATAATCATTTAAATACAACGTATTTGCATATAACTCATGATTGCTTAACAGGAAATATCGAATATATGCAAACATTTTTCTGCATTATAGGCTTTGCATATAACCGTTATATACTGTATCTTTAAAAATACTTCACCGATTTTAACCTTTTATACCTTTCTGGGGTCAGAAGGATCAGTACTAACGTTTGGCATCAAAAATTAACAAAGAAACAAAAATAATTTTTTTTTAATTTTTTGCAATTTTGCAAAAATTTCAAAAATTTTCAATGACTCAGATTTAAATAAAACGAATTTAATTCGACAGGACCTCATCCCAGGACTCTAAAAATGTATATTCTTTTAAAATAGGACCCAAATTGGCAGAATTAGGGCTAATTTAAGTTGAAAAATTGTAATTTTTTGTTCTCGAAAAATAACCGAAAAATTTTGATAAGAAACGGATAAAAACCCATGCTTGGCAACGCTATATCTTTTAAAAATTCTTTATCGATTATAACCTTATTTATCTTTGAATATTGAATCTTTGCGTCATTGAAAATTTCATCATTGCAGCATATTTAGGGAGAATCTATTATATAATAACAAATTATTGTAATGGCTGACGAATATTTGAATAAAACATAAGAATTATTTATTTTAGAGTTTTTTATATCTTGTTTTAATATATATTTTTGTTTATTTTTCTGCATTCTTATTATTATTATTATTATTAAATAATCAGATTTAAGTTCAAAGTAACAAATAGTAAGTGTGTATAATATATTTGGTACGTACGGAATACTGTACTACACCGAGACCTGAACATAGCTACAATTTTGCAGCAAATTAATTAATTAAATAATTTATTTGATATGTCATCCCATGGAACTGTTGATAGGATGAATCGCTTCTACGTATATGTGAGATACACCTTGGTAGGATTTAAATACTTTACAAAGTACCAATACAACCTATACATAGAAAAGCATTAACTGCGTCCTTTATAAAAAAAAAATAATGGAGAGCTCTGTCCGAGTTGTACTCCTAACTAGGGAGTACATACCAAACAGAAATATGAAGGTAAACCAAAGTAACCTTGACTTGAGTATCCCCAAGATGTCAATTAAACAATACTCTGTTATAACTATTTGGGAATTCTAAGCGCAATTTGCATTCCATATGAAATATTATTGATACCCCAGCAAGCGTTGCCTTTAGAATTAAATAAAAATAATTTAAAAAAAAAAAAAAAGAAAGAATTCTCATGATTGCTTAAAGGGAAATATCGAATATGTGCAAAAAATTTTCTTCATTATAGGTTTTGCATATAATCGGTATATACTGTATATATATCTTATTTTTATAAATAATTCATATTTAACAATATAAGTACATTTTACTTAAAATAAATTAAATTTATTGATACTAAAAAACCGCAGAAATTTTATTATTAAAATGTCCAATGAAATTTTAGATTTTTCCTTTGTACAAATTGAATCAAATTTGTAAGGTTTTAACTAATTAATAGTTAAAGAATGGATATATTATCTTTATAACAAAATTAATTTATGTATTTTTTAAACTTTATAAGTCTTATAGTATATATATGCATACATATATATATATATATAGATTCTATAAAAGAGTTGATTAAACCATTTGATTCTTATTTCACTTTCATTTCTCAATGAATGCAAAAAGCAATAAAAGAAACTAAAATTTTTAATAATTTTATTTCACATTTATTGTTATAATTTTAATTTATTTGGATTGGAAATAGAGTATAAATTGTTTAACCCTTAACCTTTCTATATAATTTGTAATTAACATATATCACAATAAGCTTATAGTTCTGTTTAAATTTGAACATTTTGATGTTAATCAATTTATGACTATAGATCGGTATTTATATATTAAAAAATTTGTGGAACTGAATCAAGCGTATAAAGATATATATTAAAATAAAATTTCGTTTTGCTGACATGCATTTCCATGAATGGTATATACCCCATAAAGCGCAATATATAATGTTAAGTAATTAGTGCAACTGCATGTCTAATCTATATTTAATTAGTTAAAATAATAATTAGTGTAAATTGTTGATGTTTGCTTGATGTTTAGTGTAGACTTATGTAAATTGTATATGAAAATATATGGAATAAAAATGTTTACTTCAATTTTTAAGTGAATGATGAATGTCTGTGCGTGTGTATGAGTGCGTGTGTGTGTGTGGTGTATTGTATGTATTGTTTGTAGCTTATTAAGGAAAGTTTTTTAATTATGAATTGTTTATTGTGAAGTGAATTGAAAAATGTTGAACTGAAGTGAATTGCAGCTCAGTTGCCAGTGGCAAATTTTTCAATAGAGTATCAACAATGGCTGTTGCATGCCACATTTCATACATATATATACGTTTTTTTTGGCTTATTATGCCAGCTTGTGCAGGAAGCATAAGGCACCCAACTACAGGACTATATGTATATATATATTCCACACTGTTGAACTGTTGTGGCATGCCACTGCAATAAGCTGACTAATTAATAACTAATGATGAGCAGTGCGCTTATTAGTACGCTTGCATACATTATCACAGCCTAATAACATTACAATACATTATATATATATATATATATATATATATATATGTATGTATGTGCGTATGTGTGTGTATATATATAGTAACTGTCCGCCAGTCGCATGTTGTATACAAATTGACTAACTGGCATCTAACCGAGTTGAGTTTAGTTGGTTGGCTGCTTGCCTTTATTGTTAGCCAGCGACACGTAGCACACACACACACACACACACACATACACCTACATACACCTACATACATGTACAAAGAAATGCAATTATGACAATCAAAGTGGACAAATGCATTGCAGCTAGAGCTCTGCTGCTGCTGCTGTTACCGTTGTTGCTGCCAGGTACGAGCTGGCTGATTGCCTGGTTGCCTGACAAATGACAACTGCAATAGACAACTAGACAGACACAGACACACACACACACACACGCACAGAGACAGACAGACATATTTTGCCAACTATGCCCACAAGTCTAAGCTCAACTCTAGTGTAGGTGGTAAGGGAATAATGGGAAGGGGAAAGGAGAAGCAAAGGCACTTGGGTTTTGTTCATATAGAATTTTACTTTTGCTGTGGCGTCTGCTACGAGTTTGCTATAAAAATTCACTGGGGACACTTTGATGCTGACAGTCGACATCGATGTTGAGGGCGGGCGTGACACGCAACACAAATGCTAAACTCACACACAAACACACACACACACAGGCACATGTGTATATGCATAAAGCACTGTATGTGTGTTTGAGTGTATGTGTGTGTGCGCGCGCTTTAATTTTAGCCTTGGGAGCTTTGACCAAAAATGACCTAATAATAAGCAACCTATGTGCCTTTATATCTGCTTCTGTGTGTATGTCTGTGTGTGTGTGTGTAAGTGTGTATGTATATTCCCAAACACGACCACATTTAGTGGCAATGTGTTGTATTGCACCCAAAACCAGCAACATTAACTCCTAAATGCTACCCGTAAGCCATACAGTTACAGTTAATACAAGTCCTTGGAGCGGCACATACTTTAGATAAGCTTCAACTAATTTGCAACTAATTGCAAGTCATTAAAAAGCCACCCCCACCCCCCTACCCAAAGCCCACATCTTTTTTTGTGAATTTTTTTTTCTATTTTTTAGGTTCTTAACTAAACCCTTGTCTGACCTCTTACACCCCTCACTTCTTGTGGGTTAATTTGAAGCGAATGCTGCGCAGTCGCATAGGACGCATTTTAATCTAGCAATTAAGGCATAATGTGCCTTAATTAACCACTAAAATCTAAAAAGCGCGCATAAATAACCAATTGACAGTATGGCTAAACTCTCCATCTCTCTCTCTCTCTCTCTCTCTCTAGCTCTTTATATGTATATATATATATATATTTTGCATTGCAGGCAACACGCGTCGCGCCCATAAATTGAATTATGTTAAGCCTCGCATAATGGTCAAAATAACACGCAATTTGCGGAGACCCAAAAACTGGTCAGGACAACACCCATTCACTGGCCCAGGCACACTCAGTCACGCCCACATTAAAACGTAATGCCAAGGCTAAATCGTTAAAAGTGCCATCATACTCGAAGCTTATAACCCTAACCCTCCCCTCACCCTCTCGAAGCCCAGTAAACCAATATACAATGTCCTGGCTGATTCAGTGCCATTTCCCTACTATTTTCATACGACTAACTTGAACTTCCTTTCTCCCTATCGCACACTTTCTCTCTCTCTCTCTCACTCTCTCTCACCGTGTATGTGAGTGTATGTGTGTATTTGTGGTTGTGTTAATTTTGGTTAAATCACTTAATCCTTTGCATATCGCCAACACGCTGACACCTTAACCCACATTCCCACATTGCCTACATTTCCCACATTGCCTCTTGCCACTTGCCACAGGAAACAAAAGCAGCAGAGACCAAAACCAAAAGGTTCCATTTTCACATTAAATGACGCGCAAATTTACATTACAAAAGTCACATTCACATCCATTCCATGCCGGCTCTCTCTCTCTCTTTCTCCCTGTCTTTCTCTCTCGATTTCCCAATTGTCCAAGCCATCGACAACGTCATCGTCATCGTCATCGTCATCGTCGTTCTCAGCCTCATCCTCATCCTTATCCTCAGTGTCATCGTCGTCGCATTAGTGACGCTCCGCAGATTATTTACCTAGGAATGCGTGTAGAGTGCCAACAACAACAACAACTGACTAAGGCGTCACTGACCTGCCTCCAACTCCCTTCTTCAGCTCCAACTCCCAACTCCAGCTCCCAGCTCCAACTCCCAGCACCAACTCCCTTCTCCAGCTTCAACTGCAACTCCCATCTTCAACTCTAACTCCCAGCTTCAACTTCATATTCCACTCCAACTTCAACTCCCTTCTCCAGCCCCAACTTCCAGCTCCAACTGTTGTATACGAAACCATATACCATGTATACCCAGTCCAATTGATGCTACTTCTTACAAGCTGCCAACACGCGGCTGCTACTCAATTTGCCAGCGCCCTGCGCTACTTCCTCCCCCGCCACGTTTTTACCTACCACACTGTCCGCATTGTCTCTCCTCCTTACCCACCGCCATCACTCTGCGCTTATGGCAAGCGTATTACTCTATTAAATTTAAATTAAAAATTGATTAAAATGAGCGCCCGGTTGGTGGCCTGATGCTGCATAGGGAGTAGGTGATACTGGGCTGAAGATGTGAGCTGTGAGATGTGGGATGTGGATGGTACTTCCTACACAGCTGGAGGATACACACAATTAACGTTGGCTTTCTGGTCTCTCAAATTGAGAGACGGCAGCTGCCCTACACTTGCCTCACTTTTTACGTTGTTTCGAACCGCACAAAATGCGTTGCGGGTAAGCAAGTTTTCCCTTACGTTGCTGGCCACAGGCAAGTGGCAAGTGGCAAGTGGCGAGTGGCGAGTGGCGAGAGGTAATGGCAAGCAGCAGGGGTTAAGGCATTGCTCAGATATGCTCAACTGAAGACAGGACACACAAAGTGACTAAAGTCGGTGGCAGAGAGTTTTGCTGCGTTTTGGTAAATTAATTTTACGCATTACGCAAATGAGCAGCGCGTTAGGTAAAACGTTGAACTGCAATGAACCCAAACCTCTAATGCCTCTAACCCCTACACCCATAGACTCTAAGACATAACGGGATAAGAAAAAATACAGCACAGCACAGGATAATATAAAGAAATTCAACTTAAAGCAAACAAAACCCTATTGAATGAAAGGCTTGAAGTATGTTGCCTAATGATCCTTGTGCCAAAGTGAAACTGTTATCCTTGTAGTATCCTCGTAGCTGTAGTTTGTAGCTGCAAATTCCTTATGCTTAATGTCCTTGTCAGTCAATGTGTTGCAATTTGATTGGATTTTTGTGGTCAGACAGTTTTACGACGCATCGAAAGCATCTATATATCTATGTATGTATGTATGTGTGTATCATTACGTTAGCTCTTACGTTTTTTTTGCCCTTTTACGTGCTCCATGTTTAAATGTTAAGTGAAATGAAAAACACTTTTAATAGATTTTCATCTCTTGTGGTTAGACAATTGAATTCTGCAATTATCTTTTACTTTTACCTTACGTTACAAGCCCCTTACGTTGCTTACGTCCTTACAGTTCGGAATGTAGAAATGAAAGTAGCAGAATCTTTTTAATTGACTTCGACTTATGTGGTTGGAGTATTTGATGTTGGTTTGTGTTACTTTAACTAATTAAAGTAGCTACGTTAAAGTTAAACTTAATACACTTTATGTTCCTTACGTAATTTTATAGTGCTGTGAAAGGAGTGCAAGTTAACCTTTTTAATAGTATTTCAATTTTATATACAGACGAAGAAAAGTGTCTTAGTTTGAAAGCATCTAGTTGTATTCCTTATGTTTCTTACGTCAGTTAAGTGCATTACGTAAACAAGAACAGAGAAGACATTTAATACGATTCATACGTCATTTAGATTTATGTCGTAAAGACAGCAACCAAAACTTATTAAGAGCCTTCAGCTAATATGTTTAAAGTATTGTTACTGCAAGACAAAGAGTAATGGAAATAGTTACGTAATATAATTCTTACGTCTCTTACATCATTTAGATTATGTTGATAGATGCAATAGAATGCAATCAATTAGGTGAAAGTATTATAGCTGCGTAATAAAAAGTTAATCAAGCTGTTACGTAACATAATCCGTACGTTTCTTACGTCAATAAAGTCTTTGCCGTAGGAAAACAAGCGGACACTTAAACTAGTTTTTGATTTAATTGATGAGAGTATCGCAACTATGTAGAAAAAAGTAACAAAAGTATTTACGTAACATGATGCTTATTTGTCTTACGTATTGACAGCTTACGTTATGTAAAATGCTACTTACGTATAAAGCCATAAAAGAATAATATATCATTAATATTTTACCTAAAAAGACGTCGACCTCATAACCTCATTAGCCGGATGCCCAGAAGGAGGCAAATTTAATGCTTATTATATGTATTGTTAAGCTACACCTTAGTGGTTAGCCGGTGCGCCCAATTGGGCTTAATTTAATTGATAGAAAGGACACAAAGAGGTCTTAGGACCTCGGCTTCCTTAATAAAAATAAAAAAAAATAAATAAAAAAAAAATTAATATTTTATGTGACAATACAACAATTAATTGACTTGCATGAATAACAATTGCGCTAACTTTCAATTTTAACGTAACGCTTAACGTATTACGTATAACACGTATTAAAACTTAACATTAGCCTAAATGAGTGAATATTTGTTTCAATTTACTTAAAGGCTACACTTTATTAAATGACTTACGTAACGTAATTAAAAGCATAAAAACTTAATTGCTCTGTGAAAAAAGCAGAGACTGAAAGTGCGGAAGAGAATGTAGAGGAAAAGGCAGAGCGAAAAAAGGATAACAATACAAAAACAAAATATATACTTACGTCAGCAGGTTTCTTCTTCATTTTTTTTTCTTTCTTTTTCTTTATATTTTTTTTTTTTTTGTTGTTCAAGTGCTCCCAATTGAGCGTCAAAACGAACCCTTCCATCAGCTACAGCTAAAATATCTTTCCACCTTTTGCCCTAATGATGTCTGCCTGCCACTGGAATTGAGTTGACTTGAGTTGAGTTACGTTGAGTTAAGGACGAAATGATGATAGGACGAGAAGTGTAACGAATAAGGATAATGTACTTGTCAGCTATGCGCCATGATTGAATTGATTGAATTTTTGTGGTCTGCCATTGCCACTGCCACAGTTACTGCCACTTCCACACTCAAGTGTCTAAATCTAAGTTCCAACTATATATATATATACAATATTCTCAATGGAAGTCGGTTAAAGATTTTGCGTGCTATTGCTACGGTTCAGGTTTTAATTAAAAAGTGTCGCTTAGAGTGAATGTCCATTTGACTGATGGAAACTGCAACAAGGAAACTGAATGAAATGGAGATAATAAAATGTGACTATGAACAGGCAGTGGTAAAAAAGAGATAGGTATAGAGAGTAAAAGAGTGAGAGAAGGAGCAAGAAAATGCCAAGCTGGAGACGTAGCAATTAAGCCGCTGTGTTGCCTCTGTTTGCCCCCAACTTCCCCCCTCATCACCAACCAATGTAGCTTGACTTAATGAAAACGATTATCGACTGGGATAACTGTGGTGGCAAATGCTAAATTCTGTTGCTGGCGGGAGGGTTCTTTGCTTACTATTTTTTTAAGTGTTGGGGGAAGGCGTTTTTGGGGGCGTGGCCAATGGACAAGCAACTTATTCATTGCTTTACAAATCTCTTTCAGAAACTAAATGTAATGTCTTGGCGCTGGCTGTGTATAAATGAATGGTATCACTAGCCTCCTGTTGATTGAGCAGCAGTCCGTACATTGAATAGCAAAAAGGGATAAGGTAATAATGTAGAGTATGGAAGGGGTTTGGGGGTTGGGTGTTGGGGGTATAGCTTCTTGGGGTACGCTCGAGTGCGTAACTTCATCATCAGCTATATATATTTACTATGGCCATGGCATGCCTTGTCCTTAACCATGACTATCCCTGGATCGTCTGATGGATGGCTAAATGCTTGAATGCGCCAAATGGACAAACCTGACACGAAGTTGGGCGATGTCAAGCTGCAGCATGGAAAGAGACTGAATGCTGATATTGTTGCTGCTGCTGCTGCTGCTGCTGCTGTTGCTGGTGCTGTAGGAGACACTCAACGACACACAAAATTAAATTAAATGTAATTTGTCGTTGACTATTTTGCGGGCTCGGACAGCGTCGCATTTGTCAAATGTGTTTCTAAGTCGAACGAAGCCTTCGCAAAATTAATTCCCCTTTGAAGTGTCCAACAACAAAAACAACAAAAAAAACCAAAAACAAAGAAGAAAACAAAAAAAAAAGAAATAAATAAAGGGAGACTACAGGCAGCTATAGTTAAGACCAAAAAGCGTAACCGAACCAAAGCCGAAGCCAAAAACTGAAGCCAAAAACAGCAAATCAAAAACTGAAATTGTAATAGAAATTGAAACAGAAATAGTAATTGAAATAAAAATGAAAATTAAAACAACAACAGAAATTGAAACAGAAAAAGAAATTGAAAAATAAATAGAAACACAATTTAAAATTGAAAAGAAATTTAAAACTGAAACAGTAACAGAAATTGAAACTGAAATTGAAATAAAATGTGCAACTGAAACAGAAACAGAAACTGAAATTGAAATAGAAATTGAAAAAACAAAAGAAACAGAAACTGAAACTGTAATAGAAATTGAAACAGCAACAGAAATTGAAACTGAAATTCAAATAGGAATTGAAAGTAAGTAGCATTGCCTTATGCATGTGTTTAGTTGGTCAATTTGTCAGTTGGTCAGTCAGTCAGTTGGTCAATTAAATCTGCCAAACATAACATAATATTCGATTGGTAAAAGATGTAAAACGCAAAACGCATTGCGCATACGCCGCATGCCACGCAACACTCACAGACAGACACACACAGACACACACAGACACACACACACTCATACACATTTATGAGTTAAAATGCACAAAAGAATTGCCCCAAAAATGTAACAAAGGAGCAAAAAAACAGAAACAAAAGAAAGAGAAAAGGAGAAAGGAGAAAGTAAGAAATTAAAACGAGCCACTCAATTACGCAAATTAAAACGAAAATGAAGCAGTCGCGTTAAGCAAACAAACAAACAAACGAACAAACAAACAAACGAACAAATGAACGAATGAACGAAGCAACGAACAAACGGGCAAATGGGCATAAAATATCTAAAAAGGAATGTGAACAATGTGTTCCTTTGTTGTTGTTGTTGTTGTTATGGTTGCTATTAAACTTATTGTTGTTGTTGTTGTTGTTGTTATTGTTGGTTGCCCCGTTTATTATTTTACTTCGCTTTCTATTTTTTGTTTTTTTTTTGTGTCTTGAATGAAAACAACAAAATAATAAAGTTCGTTAAGGTTCGCCAATGACGCGGCTCAACTCATTCAACTCATTCAACCCTTGAACCCGTTGAACCCTTTAGACTCTTTATACACTTGAACCCTTAAGTCCCTATTGCAATAGTCTCAGTCACATTCTCTGTCTCAGTCGCAGTCAGCGTCTTTGGCACAATCTTTAAGTAGACCCAAGAACCTGCATGACCCTCCCAACCCCCCCCCCCCCTCCGTAGCACCCTGGCATGTTAAGGACCAATAAAATCAAATTAAAAGGCGCCAAAGTGTCACGATTATGGGACTTAAAGCGAAATCAATTAATGAAGCTAAAAAGCAAACAACAAAAAAGAAAAAAAAATACCAAAAAAAAACGAAGGAGAACAGCATGAAAAAAAAGGTAAATGAAAAACGAAAAATGCGGCTAATAGGCAAAAGACAAGTTATTTCTACCACCCTCCCTCCCCCAGTTTGTCGACCAACCAAGCTACTGGCCAACACCTGTTCGGGGCATGTGTCAAATTGTCTCCATGATTCCCAACCCACTTGCCTACGCCTCTGGGCGCCATTTGGGTGCGCCGTGAAAATTACACGGCTAACAAATGGTATGTTCCGTCTCGAGCGTAGACACGTGGCTGCAGTGTAAGCTGAACAAGGACCTTAACACCGCACCTTGTATACCCTACACACTACAACATAGGCAAGAAGAGTGTTAAGTATTAACTAAATTGAGTTAAACTTTAATCACTTAAGTCTAAATACTGCAGGCTTCCCCTTTCGCTCTCTATTTTTCTTTCTCTTTTTCTATTATCTACTTTTCTCCTCTTTTCTGTACTCTTTCTCTGCTTCGTCTCAAGCTTAAATCCATTTAGTTGTTGCCTACAAGCCGGAGATCGCATTGAGTTTGCTTCAAAAATTCCTTTGCAGTAGGCGACGCGTCGCCAGGAGGCGTTTGGGTAATTAAATTATTGCGGCGCCTGTTGCCACTAGATGGCGCTGCAAGCTGACCCAGTTAAGCGACTGTTTGGCCAAATTGAGTCATTTTTCATCGCAAATAATTAAGCAAAAGTTCACAGTTTTTTTAACCGCCCCTCCCTCTTTCTTCTTACGCTTTCCTTACTTTCTTTGCTTTTCTTTTTTTTATTTTATTTTTTGGTTTTCTCTTTTTCTCTTTCTTTTTTTTTTGGGTAAATGCCGCGCGCGCGGTGCAAAATAAATGAAAAATCATATCAAAGTTAAGCTGTCAGACGATGTTGTTGTGCGTGTGTGCGTATATGTGTAGGTGTGTATGGGAGGCTTACGGCAACAGGAAGTCAACGGCATGTTTCCTTTTAAGCTTCATGTTTTTCTTCATATTCTGTTTTTTTTGCTGTTTCCTGTTGTTGTTGTTGTTGTTGTTGTTGTTGTTGTTGTTGTTGTTGTTGTTGTTGTTGTTGTTGTTGTTGTTGTTTTCATTCATACAAAGAAATATTAAATTAAGAAAAGATTTTTCATGCTGCTTGTTTTTTAATAACTCGCAACAACAATGAGAAAATGCTCTGAGCTTCAGGCTCTGCAGCAATGGAGTGTGGGCAATACGTGTGTCTGTGTGTGTGTGTGTGTGTGTGTATGAGTGTAAGCTATGGTTGTGTGTGAGTGAAGGACTGCCAATGGGTTTTTGGAATGGGTAATGTCTGTTGCTGGTTTGGGTAGGCGGTAAAATTAATAAAACTTTAAATTGTTGCTAAAGGCAGCAAGCGAGTGCAGCAGCAACACAGCAACAACAGCAACAGGAGAAGTTGATAGCTAGCAGCAGGGAAAAGGAGGCAAAGGGAGCTAAATAAAAGGCACAACAATAATATCAGAGTAGAAGGCACACGCGAAAGGCAACGACATTGGGCGCAGGCTGACAGACTGACTGACAGACAGACAGAAAGAGAGAGAGAGAGAGTGAGCGAGGGAGTGAACGAGAGAGTGAGAGATGGACAGGCACAGGAAGTCAATGACTGGCCCTATGCAAGACATAAGAGTTGCAAGAGGCAAACACTGGAGCAAAGTCTGAGGGCGAGAGAGAGCGACAGAGAGAGGGAGAGCTGAGCATCGTGTGCTCAGATACAGATTTGAGTATTCAGATTTTAGATTTGATTTTAACTTAGTTTCTGGAATGTTTAATGGTCGCATTTTGTTTCATCAAATATGTATAAGACCTTAAAAGGTTTTCCTGCCGCTGCTGTTGTTGCTGCTGTTGCTGCTGTTGCTGCTGTTGCTGTTGTTGCTACTGTTGGTAACAACAATTGGTTGACTTCAAAATATTATTATTATTGAACAAAATTTTGTTTAAGCTTTTTATTTTATATAAATTTCCATCAATAGTATATTATATAAGACATACTTATAGCTATACAAATCGGGTCAAATATATATACATATATATATATATAAATATATGTTATATGCTTAGACTAGTCACAGTTAGAATTATCCTTCCGGTATAGCCATTATTTCATTTGTGGGCGCGTCCTTGAATTTATTGTGCGGATGCTCGTGTCGGCTATTAATCTATTTTTATTTATTTCTACTTATGCGTTGCGTTGCTCCAACCAACCAACCAACCGACCGACCAACCAGACAGTTAGCCCCCCTGAACCTGCACCCAGCCACTGCCCACATTGCTTCTGCTACTCCTGCTATCATATAACAGAAACTCGTGCTCGAAATTATAAGCAATTGAAATAAATCAAAGTCCAAATAGAAAGCATAAAACAAAAAAAAAAAATAACAAAAAACAAAACCAAGAAAATACCAAAAAAAAAAGCGAAGAAAAAAACGTCACAAAACGAAAATAAAACAAAAGGCAATTTTGATTAAAACCAACGAATAATAAATACACTTGCTGTTATCATAAAATACTAAATAAAATACCAAAATAAATACATATCAAAAAAAAAGGAAATACTAACCACAAAAATGGAAAAAAAATCATAAGAAATCGACGGTGATTTCGACTCAATGCAACGAGCTATAAAAACACTATCTGCTATCATAAAATAACTAATACATACCTATCTATTTCATTAAGCGAAATTTGCTGCTAAGCTACCGATGATCTAAGGCCTGTTCCAAACTTATTTAGATTTTTATGCTAAAATATTAAGTACAAAGTTAATGTTATTGGAAATGCCTTAAAACATATATAAAACATATCATTTATTACTCCTTTATGATTTCTGTATACATTTGCTATAATCTAGTGTGCATATAACCCATTTAATGTGCTATCCTGGCCATATGCTAATACCCTTATGAAGGACTACAAAACAATAATGGTAACAGTGATAACGGTCAATAGGCTGCAATGTGTTGACCATAACGAAATTAAAGCAAAATCAGTCCATATATATATATATACTGTTTATATATATACTATATTTAACTATTAGTGCTAGGCATGCAAACAGTAGAACCAACTGGTAAAGGATATATATGAAAGAAATATATAAATGTCTAAGCTGAGGGCTAAAATCTTTTTAAAATTTAATATGATATATTTTAAATTCATTTTTTAAAATATTTTTAAAATTATTTTTTAATTTACAATTTATACAAATCTTTATTAAAAAATAAATTTGTTAAAATTTGTAATTGTTTTTAAATTTTATTACTATTTTCTTTGATTTGATCTATATTTTCTTTAAGCTTACAACCTAGCCAGTACGCACTGTAAGCAACTTTACATGCATTTGCTTTTAGTTCTATATATATATTTTTTTTGTTGTGCCT
>JBAMBS010000342.1:0-67344 GCA_037044455.1 Zygothrica quintamaculata | reverse complement strand
TTACACATTGTCAATATAATGTTGAAATTATCAATGTTAATGCTGAGCATAGAAAATAGATGGGATAAGAGATGAAGGGAAATGGCGGCACATTGATTCAGGTGCTGACCGTCTGTCGAAATCTTTGAGTTACAACTCTGACCAATGCTGCCAAATGGCGGCCACACACAAATATCACAAAGAAGAGAAGATAATTTCAGGTAGATAATTTGAGAGATTGATGGATAATTAACTCAACAGCAGCAAAAACAACAAAAAACAACACAATTTTTTTTTCCGTTAATCTTAATGTAGGATTTGTGCGGGTTTTAGCTAAGATTATTTTTGATTTGAAATTTTAAGCAAAATTATTTTTAGTTTTTTTTTTTTGTGTGTTTGAGCAGTTTTTTAAGTAAATATTAAATAGTATAAGCTCACACACACACACACACACACGCTCTAAGAAAAACAATCGCAACAAAAAAGCTTTAATAGTGATAAGCTCTCAGTTTAAGGTTCTTTTCACTCTCTAAATTTAAATATATATTGCTCAGGGAGAAATCGAGTTGATTAATGCTCGATAAGTATGCACATACACACACATACACACTCTCACTGTCTTTGATGTTTTAGTGTTCTATTCAACTTGTACGACATTAGCGCTGTACCTTTAACAGGTGGTTTAAGTCGCGATATACGCCCAATTACAATGCGATTTAACAGAAAATAAAATAGATAATTATACTTGCTTCTATGTGTATGTATGTATGTACACAAATATATAAAAAAACACACACATACAAATGAGCACATACGGAAGTGGAGTACAATTATCGCAAATAAATACCGTCTGAGTAGAAGTGCTCACATACATATATACATACACATACAAATATATATATTTCCAATTAATAGTTAAAATATATATTATAATTCAGCATGAGAGCACAAAATATTAGACAGTAATAAATATAATTGCCACTCAGCAATAATCTCAATCATACAATGTATAAAACGAGGGCTGCTTCTAAGTTTTAGTGATAAAATAAAAATCAATCATTATAGAGAGCTTAAGTTAGTTATTGCAATTTGCATATCAATAGTTAAAGCCATTTTATGCACATCCTAGCCGAGACTCGAACCCAATATTCATAATTTACCTACAGCTTCACTCAACTGCTACACAGGAATAACTGGTAGCAGAATAACTTCAGGTAAATTTAGTTAGCTCATTGAAGGGTACATGTAGGTGAATAATGTGATTATCTTAAATGTTATCTATTTATATATTCAAATATATTCTAATACATATATACAGATTTAAACACATATTCACTTTATGCAATGAGTCATTTTAAAATCAAAGTTTCCACTTGATCTTGAGCTAGAACTTTATAATAGTATTCAATAATATTTATACAATCTTTTATTGCTATAAAGAACTTAGTAATATGATTGTAATAACTATATATATATATATATATATATATACATATATAATACAAATTGATAAACTTTTAGGGTATTTAAAAGTCAAATCGAACCTTAAAGATTTATTACTTTTACACTTGATAAAATATAAGCTTTTTATAATTTTTGAACGACTCTCGTTTCTATTTTAAGTATCTTTATCTAGACTTTGTTTGTCTGTCATTTTTTTTTTATTTTGCTTTTTATATATGTATACATTTATAATATATAAGTATTGATATATATATATATATATATATATATAAAATGTATTTATGAATCTTAGAATTGGACTATAGACCTCATTTGGAACTGAACATTTAATGAATGACAACAAACTAACATATCTTAGTAGTAGACTCTAATTATCTACATCCCAATACAAACTCATTTGTATAGAATTTATTGAATTTTATTTTATATTTTAAAAAACAAATTATGTTAATTCTTATATTGGAGATTCCGCTTAGTAAACGGAAAGTTTCCAATTGAAAAACATTTACAGGTAAATCAAAAGAAAACAAGTAAGAAGTCTGTAGTCGAGTGTATCCGACTACGAGAGCCTCTTTGCCTACATATACAGCCATACACGCACATACTCATACATACACACAGTTCACTACGCGCACCTTTTAGCCCCCCACGCTCTATAGCGCGGTACTTAATGTTGTATAACTTCCGTGTTTATTGTTCAATTTGAACGAAATTCACAACATAGATAAAGAATTGTCTACTAATATGTGTGCGAAAAAGAAATTTGATCGGTTAAAAATTGTACCTTATAATCGATTTTTTCAAATTGCGGGGGTCAGGGAAGGAAATTCGAAAATCTAAAATAAACTCGTGTAGCGTACAAACATAACAAATCTACGATGCCAAATTTCGTTGCTCTAGCTCTTATTTTGCGCGCACTACTATACCCCCCGGGGCCCATAACGCCACTTTTGATGATGTATAACTTCTGAGATTTTTGATCAATCTTACCCAGATTCACAACATCGAATCAAGAGTGGTCTAATTATGATGTGTGCCAAAAATAAATTTGATCGTGTTGAAAATTGTGCTTAATAATCGTTTTTTTCGATTTGCGGGGGTCAGGGGAGGAAATTCAAAAATCAAAAACAAACTCGTATAACCTACGAACATAACGAATCTAGATTTCAAGTTTGGTTGCTCTAGCTCTTATAGTCTCTGAGAAACAGGCGTTCATACAGACGGACAGGACGGACAGACAGACAGACGGACAGGGCTAGATGAACTCGTCTTGTCGTCCTGATTCAGAATATATATACTTTATGGCGTCTCCGATGATTATTTCTATGTGTTACATACTTTTGGATTTTGCACATTTCTAATAGCTCCGCTTTGCTTCTTTTTTACAAAAAGGCAAAGGGGCTAAATATGAAAACAAAAATATGTCTATTATATGTTGTTTACATTTTTATAACAATCACTATATATTATGTATGTGAAATTAAAGTCAAGTTTTCATTGGTCATAAAGTCAAGTTAAGCAGGGCTAGCTGCCATTTGGCAAAAAAATGTTCCTTTAAATAACAGTTAAAGCATATTCAATAAATGTATATAAAAAATATATATAGCTATGAATAAAACTTGTTGCATCTTTTATTTTCATAAGAATTTTGTGCATTGTTGATTGTCTGTTAACATATATATAAGTCTAGTGATATCAACTGAGATGCTTACTTATTTACTAATACAAATGCACAAAATTCTTATGAAAATAAAAGATGCAACAAGTTTTATTCATAGCTATATATATTTTTTATATACATTTATTGAATATGCTTTAACTGTTATTTAAAGGAACATTTTTATTGCCAAATGGCAGCTAGCCCTGCTTAACTTGACTTTATGACCAATGAAAACTTGACTTTAACTTTCACATACATAATATATAGTGATTGTTAGTAAAAATGTAAACAACATATAATAGACATATTTTTGTTTTCATATTTAGCCCCTTTGCCTTTTTGTAAAAAAGAAGCAAAGCGGAGCTATTAGAAATGTGCAAAATCCAAAAGTATGTAACACATAGAAATAATCATCGGAGACGCCATAAAGTATATATATTCTGAATCAGGACGACAAGACGAGTTCATCTAGCCCTGTCCGTCTGTCTGTCTGTCCGTCTGTCCGTCTGTATGAACGCCTGTTTCTCAGAGACTATAAGAGCTAGAGCAACCAAACTTGAAATCTAGATTCGTTATGTTCGTAGGTTATATGAGTTTGTTTTTGATTTTTCAATTTCCTCCCCTGACCCCCGCAAATCGAAAAAAACGATTATTAAGCACAATTTTCAACCGATCAAATTTATTTTTGGCACACATCATAATTAGATCACTCTTGATTCATGTTGTGAATCTGGGTAAGATTGATCAAAAATCTCGGAAGTTATACATCATCAAAAGTGGCGTTATCGGCCCCGGGGGGGTATAGTAGTGCGCGCAAAATAAGAGCTAGAGCAACGAAATTTGGCATCTAGATTTGTTATGTTCCTAAGCTACACGAGTTTATTTTAGATTTTCGAATTTCCTTTCCTGACCCCCGCAATTTGAAAAAATCGATTATAAGGTACAATTTTTAACCGATCAAATTTCTTTTTCGCACACATATTAAGTAGACAATTCTTTATCTATGTTGTGAATTTCGTTCAAATTGAACAATAAACACGGAAGTTATACAACATTAAGTACCGCGCTATAGAGCGTGGGGGGCTAAAAGGTGCGCGCAATGGCTAAGTACGTGCAGAACTGTGTGTATGTATGAGTATGTGCGTGTATGGCTGTATATGTAGGCAAAGAGGCTCTCGTAGTCGGATACACTCGACTACAGACTTCTTACTTGTTTTCTTTTGATTTACCTGTAAATGTTTTTCAATTGGAAACTTTCCGTTTACTAAGCGGAATCTCCAATATAAGAATTAACATAATTTGTTTTTTAAAATATAAAATAAAATTCAATAAATTCTATACAAATGAGTTTGTATTGGGATGTAGATAATTAGAGTCTACTACTAAGATATGTTAGTTTGTTGTCATTCATTAAATGTTCAGTTCCAAGTGAGGTCTATAGTCCAATTCTAAGATTCATAAATACATTTATATATATATATATATATATATATATATACTATACTTATATATTATAAATGTATACATATATAAAAAGCAAAATAAAAAAAAAATGACAGACAAACAAAGTCTAGATAAAGATACTTAAAATAGAAACGAGAGTCGTTGAAAAATTATAAAAAGCTTATATTTTATCAAGTGTAAAAGTAATAAATCTTTAAGGTTCGATTTGACTTTTAAATACCCTAAAAGTTTATCAATTTGTATTATATATGTATATATATATATATATATATATATATAGTTATTACAATCATATTACTAAGTTCTTTATAGCAATAAAAGATTGTATAAATATTATTGAATACTATTATAAAGTTCTAGCTCAAGATCAAGTGGAAACTTTGATTTTAAAATGACTCATTGCATAAAGTGAATATGTGTTTAAATCTGTATATATGTATTAGAATATATTTGAATATATAAATAGATAACATTTAAGATAATCACATTATTCACCTACATGTACCCTTCAATGAGCTAACTAAATTTACCTGAAGTTATTCTGCTACCAGTTATTCCTGTGTAGCAGTTGAGTGAAGCTGTAGGTAAATTATGAATATTGGGTTCGAGTCTCGGCTAGGATGTGCATAAAATGGCTTTAACTATTGATATGCAAATTGCAATAACTAACTTAAGCTCTCTATAATGATTGATTTTTATTTTATCACTAAAACTTAGAAGCAGCCCTCGTTTTATACATTGTATGATTGAGATTATTGCTGAGTGGCAATTATATTTATTACTGTCTAATATTTTGTGCTCTCATGCTGAATTATAATATATATTTTAACTATTAATTGGAAATATATATATTTGTATGTGTATGTATATATGTATGTGAGCACTTCTACTCAGACGGTATTTATTTGCGATAATTGTACTCCACTTCCGTATGTGCTCATTTGTATGTGTGTGTTTTTTTATATATTTGTGTACATACATACATACACATAGAAGCAAGTATAATTATCTATTTTATTTTCTGTTAAATCGCATTGTAATTGGGCGTATATCGCGACTTAAACCACCTGTTAAAGGTACAGCGCTAATGTCGTACAAGTTGAATAGAACACTAAAACATCAAAGACAGTGAGAGTGTGTATGTGTGTGTATGTGCATACTTATCGAGCATTAATCAACTCGATTTCTCCCTGAGCAATATATATTTAAATTTAGAGAGTGAAAAGAACCTTAAACTGAGAGCTTATCACTATTAAAGCTTTTTTGTTGCGATTGTTTTTCTTAGAGCGTGTGTGTGTGTGTGTGTGTGAGCTTATACTATTTAATATTTACTTAAAAAACTGCTCAAACACACAAAAAAAAAAAACTAAAAATAATTTTGCTTAAAATTTCAAATCAAAAATAATCTTAGCTAAAACCCGCACAAATCCTACATTAAGATTAACGGAAAAAAAAATTGTGTTGTTTTTTGTTGTTTTTGCTGCTGTTGAGTTAATTATCCATCAATCTCTCAAATTATCTACCTGAAATTATCTTCTCTTCTTTGTGATATTTGTGTGTGGCCGCCATTTGGCAGCATTGGTCAGAGTTGTAACTCAAAGATTTCGACAGACGGTCAGCACCTGAATCAATGTGCCGCCATTTCCCTTCATCTCTTATCCCATCTATTTTCTATGCTCAGCATTAACATTGATAATTTCAACATTATATTGACAATGTGTAATGCTGCTGCATCTGCCACAGTTGATGCCGCTGCTTTTATTGCTACTGCCACTGTTGCTCTGTCAATGTGCAAATCACTGCAAGGCAGCCAACTAAATGTGGTATGAGAGAGAAGCAAAACTGAGAGAGAGCGATAGATTGAGAGTGTGAGAGTGTATTGGTCAAGTGCATGGTCAGGTTTATTACCAGTACCAGCTTCTGTCTGCAGAGCGCATTCCCTCTGCCGCCAGCCCACGCATTTAGTTAACAGTTAACGCTTTGACGCCCCGCGATCTGCTTCCCCCTTTCTTGGTCAGCTACGCTGATGTATGGTATGCGTGTGTGTTGGTGTGTATGCGTATTCAACGATAGTTAATAGATTAAAAGTATGCGGAATTTGAATACTCTATAATTTATAATAATTTTCTATAATTTTTTATACAAAAAAAAACTTTAAAGATTTAAAATAAAAATATTTATGTCTTTAATTAGACATAAAATATTTAAATATTTGTTTGAGTAATTGAATATGTTTTTCTTTACAAAAAATTATCTAACAAATTATCTATAAACACACAAATTTAATATAAACACTTTCAAGCAACTTCTGTCATATATATTATTAATTTTTTCGGCATATAAAGTATAATAAATGATTTTGTTTATACTATTACATAAATAATATATAGATTTCATACGCTGTTACATAGCTTGTATGAATTTAAGTATGCCCATAGTGCAGCAACAACTGTTGATTTTATAGGGTATATACCTATAAAGCAGACAGTAAGGCCTGCTGCGAAGCGAGTCGAGTGTTGAACGCGTAGCAGTTAACAACTATATGACAGAGCTAAGGCAAAGTGTTAACCACATTCACATTAACATTAACATTTACATTTACATTGCATAAGTTGCATCGGTAGCGTCACATTGTGCTATTGCGGTTGTTGTATACGTTATTATCTATTAAATATTCTAAAAGTGAATGCGCCAAAAATAAAGGAAGCAATTAAAACACACAACAATAAGTGGAACGAGTAAATAAAAAAATATAAACATATATCTATATATATACACATATATATATATTTAATAAATTTATTTTTTTTTGTTATGTTTTCTGTGTGTGCAAACATTTCAATTATATTTTTTCCTTCAATTATAAGTCAATTAATATGAGTTAAATTATTTATGATTTATTGGAAGCTGAACAGTCAAAGAGCATTTAAAAAGAGAACAACCAAAATAAACACAAATCTGCTGCGTAAGTTAACTACAAATAACATCAACAAGTGTTTAAAGAAATATAATAATTCTTTATGAGACATGCGCTTTTTATCCGAGGATTCAATGTTGTGTATGGTGGGGGGGGGGGGGCTGCCCGGAGGCCAAATTGAGTTTGTTTTTTTTTTCCGGCAATCAGCGCAGAAAATGTTAACCAAATCAAATTACCAATATACATTAATTTTTTCCCTTTAATTTAATATTTGATGTTGTGCTTTTTATGGCTGGCAAAAGGCATCAAAATGAAATATTTTTGCAGCCATTTCATTGGCTTAAAAGAAGAGGCAATAAACGTTCAAAAATATCAGTTAACGAAATATATGAACTATATTTTTAGCCAATCGTTTATTAATCTCAAAAAGGTTATAAACATTATTAAATAAACAATAGCTTTTTGCTTAATAATAGTTATCATATCGCTCAGTTCAATGTTTATAAAATATATATATATATGCTTATGTATTTGGTTTATGGTTTTTCCATTTTATGCCAATATTTTGGTTAGTTTTCATATTAATCTTAGATTCAACTCAACTTAAACCTTCATATGAGTATCTCCATCTTTTTTCCCACACGCCAGATTAAGTATATATATAATATATATATATATATAGTACTTCAAATATTAATACTTTATGTAAGTTTAATATTTAATGTTTTATATACTCTATATAATAACAACAAACACTTAATACACTTTCCTCACAATATTATTTACTTGTTTCATTGATAAGATTGGGCCTATAACATGTAGTACAGTGTTGATCGACTATAATACCAATTATCAGCAACTGCGATGTGCACATTTCTATGCATAATATACAGTCAAATAGATTATATATATATATATATATTTATATATAAATATATAAAAACTACGTGTCAGTTAGAGTAGTTGTGAGATTATATAGATTGCTGCACATATAGAAAAATCTTTTGTCTGTTGTGTAAAAGATTAGGTAAACAATATTTTTCACAGTGTAAGATAATCATTGAAATACTTTTTTACCTAGACTTAAACCTATGCGAATATGCACAAAAAGGCATTTGACTTTTCATCCATATTCATATATATATATATATATATATATATATATATATATAGTCTGATTAAATATTTAAACTAAAGTCATTATCGTCAGTCTGTTATCACTTAGATTTAAATCGCATTCAATAGCACATTCCAATTGATAAGTTCGTTTTTTGTTAGACTTAAAATCTTATACATCGGGCGATAAATTGGAATTGTTATAGCTAACATATGGCTAGGTTGTTGTACAGATTATTATAATGATTAGACTGATAGTCATGAACACTTTGGTATTCATTTGTTTTTCTCTCTTTTTTTTCTAATATTTTTTTTTCCTATTTTTCTGCTAGTTTGTCTGTCATTTGGGGTGCTCGTCATGTTTGACAGCTTATCCAAGTGGAATTAGCATGGGGTAATGGGGGCTACGTTTTGGATTGTTCTTGCGTGTATCTGTATGTTAGTGCATGTGTGTGTGTGTGTGTGTGTGTGTGTGTGAGTACTTTTTTTTTTTGTATATATATTTAGTTTTGTTTTTAAGTAGCATTTGCCTGCAATTGGGATTGTATTTCAGTTCCATTCACTTCACAGAAACACTTAAGACACACACTTTAACGAACTCAAATTGAAGTACGTGAGTTTATTTTCTTGGGTGCAACACGAAAAAAAAAAAATAACAAAAAGAAAAAAAATTTCAAAATACTTAAAAAAAAGTGCATAGAAAATGAATGAAATGACTTGAAATGCGCATTAAATATATAAATCAATTGACATTGGGCCGAAATCATATTCATATATATAAATAGTGAAACCCAAGCTGAAACCATAACCTAAACCCTCTAAACTCAAACGCTCAATCTCTCTAAACCTTACACATATACTCACTGAGACTAAATGCCAACCATTCCATGCCATGACATCTGTGTGTGTGTATGTGTGTGTGTGTGACATGCGTTGGGATTATTCTGTGGCGATGCAAAGTTGCTAGGGGCAACCTTTTTGTATGCAGCTGTGCGCTAGTCAAGGCAGTAACTCAAAATCAAAACGTTAAACTAAATATAGATGACAGTATATCACAAAATTACAACAATAAATAAACACACCCACACACATACACACACATACATACGCAATATGTTAAACACAATAAAAGACACGAAATGTGAAATGCTTTTCACGTCAAAGTCCATCATCAAATGCAATTTTGACAGCTAACGGGGGAGCTATGAAAGGATAATATAAAAATCGTAGAAGTCTAATAACAATACACAAATCAAAATCTTTATTTTAAAATATGCTGAATACAAGTTTTACTTTTAATGAAGTTAGTTTAAACAGTTAATTATATAGTAAAACAAAAAAAACCATTTTTATATGCCTCAAATAGAGCAACACAAAACTGGCTTCTAATTGCTTAATACGTTAACTAAACAATTGATTTTGTCTTAATTAATATAATTAACAAAACAATTAACCATATATATTTATATATGTTATAAAATTGTATATCATATAAACTTTTAAGATTGCATTTTCTTTAGCCCGTATCTTTGGGAAACTCATCCGTTTCCCATTAGAATGCAATCAATTATGAATTGTTACTGTAAGCCCATGCACATATCAATGGACTTTAATCAATTTTCATTGACACAATTTAATTGTATGGCACTCAAAGTGATCAAAATAAAACTTAAGATGTGCCACAAAAAATATTTATATGCATACATACACTGAGCATAATATATATAAATATATATAAAATATTTAAATATATTTTAAATAAAAATCTCTTAAATGAAATATTTTTTAAAACATAAAATTAAATTCCAAAAATATATAATAATAAAACAAAACTTTTGCTTAACTTAAAAATTGCTTAGTTGATTTTTTATATCAAGGAAATTGCGTCAACTTTTTAATTACAATTATAGTAAGTTTTTTAGTTATTTTTTACTCAGATTATAATAATAATTATTTGTAATCAATTTTGTGACATAAGCTAAAGTCAAGGTAATCTTTGAAGGTTGTTTGGGGTTTGCATAAATCTTATGTTCTTTTTTATTAAGTTTTATCTAAAGGAAAGCTAAATCTTAGAGAATTGTTCTATATTCTATATACATATCATATATACATATATATATACATATATATATATATATATATATACTATATGAATAAACATAGCTCCAATTATATTGACATTTTATTATTACATTTTTAATAGTTTTGCTTTTATAATTTTCACTATATTTATTTTTATTCACTATTTATTTATTTCTTTTATTATTATTCAAATGAAGACGATCAATATTTATATATAGATTTTAAATATGGTGATTTAAATCTATATATACATTTTGATTCTTCAGCTAAAGTTATGGTTTATGTTTAAAAAATAATGTTTATAATTTAATTGATTTAAATTGGTCTGAGAAATTCTTTGAGTTTTAGTTTACATAGCTCATAGATTCTTTACTTTTTTTTGGAAATTCAATATGAAGCTTATTATTGGTAATTTTCTCACTGTGTACTATATACTGTGGAGAGTGCATGTCGACAGAGGAGAATAATTGAAAAATTGCGCCGTTCGATTAATCTCAATTAAATGGCGAACAAGCTGCCAATTGGCTGCCAACAACAACAACAACAACAACAGCAACAGCAACAGCAACATTAAAAACAAAAACAACAAATGGGAAAAAAGAGCAACAAAAATAAAAGAGAAAAATAAAATGAAACAACACTAAACGAAGTCTCAACTTCCGCTTTGATGTTGCAAATACTTATGCTTTGCCCAGACATATGATATATCCAAATACAAAGATGTAACACGCATACATGCAAACTTACATATGAAACTATCTATCTATAAGATGTTGTATACCCTCTCTCTCCCTCTCTCTCTCTCTCTCTCTTTCTCCTACTCTATGGGTACATCATTACCTTCACCTGTGCTACATGCTGTTGGCGTCGTTGGGTTCGCTGTTCTGTTCTTCTGCTACGACATAGGCATGTTGCCTTAAGTGTACAAATATGTGAACTTGTATAACAAGTGTTTTAATATTTATCTTCTGGCTCCTCGCCTCGTACTGATAACAGACAAGGTAAAGAAACAATAATAACAGAGACAGTTTGTGTGTAAAAGAGCGATAGAGTAATGGAGTGCTGGAATGAGATAGCTTATTAATATTTTAAGGGGTAAAAACTATATGCAAGCCAATCAATAGCACCGACAGACGGTAGACCTTAGACGCGTCACTACTGCCTATTTCAATATGTATGTGTGTGTGTGTGTGTCTATGTGTTTTATCTATTAAGTGACTCAACAGCACAGGCTAATTACTTATTGGACAGAAAGTTTGATAAGCTGCATACAGCATTTTCTTTTTAAGTGCTTAAACAGTAACTTTGATTTGTTTCTATCTTATTTTAATCAAAAGATAATAAAACAAATAATTAAACTAATATTAAACGAGGCGTCTCTGTTTCATACTGTTAAAACACTTTATATATATATATATATATATATATATATCTATAATTTATTTTAAAAAACTTACTTTCTTTATTTAATTTATAAGCCAAGTTTCATATTCAATTGAAATGATTCAACTAATTATCAGAGTGAAATATATATTTATCAATGGCAACGCTTTGTAGCTAAAAATCTTTTGTTACACAACAGAAATCTGTTTGTTATTGATTGACTTTGTTTTTTTCATTTTTTTTATTTTTCTTTTTTTCATTTATCTTCATTCTCTCTAACGTTTTGTGATTATGAAAGAGCCTAGAAAAGCAGTTAATTAAGACGCAGATAACTGCTCTGAATATAGCTTACCTTATGCACTGCTGTCAGTGTCAACAACAGTTTCTTAAGAAGTTAATTCAAAAGTGTCTTAAGATTATGAAACGCACTTTATTTATATACTATTAATTAAGTTACAATAGATTGTATAAATTCTTAGTAAATCTTGCAAAATAAAAAGAAAATTGAACATCATAAACAGAACATAGTTTGCCTGCAAGGGGAATACACATTTCTTATATAAAAAAAAAACTTTTATATAACATTTTAACTCCCTTTTAACAGCAAAGGTTAAATGTCAAGCTAAAGGTGAAATACAAGTTTACGTAACTAAATCAATAATGTATATACATATATATTCTTGATCAGCCTCGTTGATGTATTTTTATTCTTAATATGTAACAAAACCTATTTTCATTTAGTTATATTTGTCTGCGTTCCAAGGATATATATTAACTAAATTTTACTATATAGTTTCTCGAATATCATCTACATTTCAAGTTTGTTTTAGATATGTACATTTCTTTGATTTTAACAAAGATATGATATATATGTAGATGATTTGCCTTCAGCCTAGAACAAAGCTTTCTTAAAAGAAAAGATGTGTAACTTGCTAGTTGGGCGATAAAAAAAGCTTCAAATAGAGTTTCACCATAGCCTGAAATGACTTATCTTATCTTTTTCTATGAGTGATTTCCATCTTAATTATGTTTACCCTTATCAATATAATTAACGATCATTATAATATTAATATGATTATGATAGTTACTTGAGACAACTAAAATATATTTATGTATTTATATATATATATATACAAAGTAAAATTCAAATCAATTCTAACAAGCAAAATATATATATATAAATATATATTATTATACCGTATTAATTATAGTTATTCTTATGAATTAAATATATATATATATATATGCTAAACGCTGGGCATGTTGAAATCTAAACTAATTAAAATTGTGCTGCACATCTCATTATGGACGGTAATGTAATACCCAATTAAAATGTTATTATGTTCTAATGAGTTACTAGTCAAGCAACATATGAATTGAATATGCATATGTATGTATGTATTAGAAAACATACATATATACAAAATATATATACAAACAGATACATATATATGTATATAATATAGCATAACGATTGCCTTGAAATTTGGTTTTGCATAAATTTTAATGAATAAACTGTTTAGAGTATGTGTATGAGTATAAGTAAAAGTATTAATAGGATTATGAATGTAATTTTGAATATAAAGATGGTTGTGAGTATGAATATGGGTACGAATACAAGATTGACTATGAATATCAGCTTGAGTATGAATGTAAGAATGAATCTGACTATGATTATAAGTTGCAGTAGGATTGTGAGAAGGGAAATGAATTTAATGATAAATAATATGAATGTAAATATAACTATGAGTATAAATATGAATATGAGTATGAATATGAATATGATTATGAATATGATTATGAATATGATTATGAATATGGGTATGAGTATGAGTATGAGTATGAGTATAAGTATGAATATGACTATGTATATAAATATAAGTATAAGTATGAATATGAGTATGAGTATGAATATAAGTATGAGTATGATTATAAGTAACAGTATGAAAATGAATACGAATTTGAATACGAATATAAGTACGAATATAAGTACGAATATAAGTACGAATTTGAATACGAATATGAATACAAATGAGTATAAAATATGAATACGAATATGATAACGAATACGAATATAAGTACGAATTTGAATACGAATATGAATACAAATATGAATACGAATATGAATAGAAATAATAATATGTGTATGAATATAAATGCAATTAGGAATATAGGTATGATTATGAATATGAATACAAAAATATGTATAAATATAATATAAAATGATACGAATAATATGAGTTTCTAGATTGAATATATATGTGAATATGACTACGAATATAAACATGAGTATGTATACGAATTATACTCATATTCATATGTGTTTGAGTATGAGTATTCATTTAAGTCTCTCATATGTAAATCAAACTGCTATTAATGTGACATTAATGGCGTTAAAGTGTTGTCGTGTTATCGTTAATTTTCCTAATATTTTTGTCCATCCGACATGATTTGCAAAAATAAAAAAAATCACAACAAAAAACGCTTGATAAAAAAATATTATAAAATAAACGCAATGCCAATGATCGACGACCAACGTGCGACGACAAATCACAGCAATTTGAAAACCGGTATTGCTATCATCTGTTGCTGTGGATTGTTTTGGGTTCGGATCGTATTGGATCGAAACGGAACGGAACGTTTCAGTTAGTTAAGTGTATTTCTTTTGGACTGGTTATTTGCATTGTTGTTGTTGTTGTTGTTGTAGTTATAGTTGTAGTTGACTATAGCGAAAGTTATGTCTTATATATTATAAGCCTACACGCAATGATCGATGGCTAAGTGTGAGACTGTTAAGTGCTTCCCTCTTATAATATTTGTTTATTTTTAATTTTTTTTTTTTCTTCATTTTGGTTTATTTGTTGTTTTTTTGGTCTTGGTCTTGGTCATGGTCTTGATCTCTTTCTCTCTGTCTGCATTCTCTTTCTTTTTTTTTGCAACGTTTCAACGTTGCCAAAGTCTGACACTCTCTGTCGAGATTTCTGACAGCGGGCGTCAATTTATGGCACGCTTCGATGGAGTTCAATGGCAAACAAGACGGCAAAGCCAACAACAACGACAGCACTGCTCACTATCTGGAATCTCAATGAAGACATCCAAGTGCATCAGTGATCCAAGTGCACCGGCAATGGTTAACAGCAAACAGCTATAACACCGGCTGCACCAGTTGTCTGCCATTGAGTTCGTCTCCAAATTATCGCTGCATAAATAGAAGCCATGCGATGATGAGGGCGACTTCAGCTCTCCCCATCAGCATTTCAGTCTCTTCATTATTTTTACAACTTGTACACTATATTCATTCTTTTGCTTCTTTTTCTTCTTATTTTTTTTTCGCTTTTTTTTTTTTAATGCAGGACCAAACGATGGCGACAGTCTGCCTCTTATTCTACAACTCCGCCTCCTTTTGCCCCTATTTGAAGTACCAGCAACCGATTCTAGTTCACTTTATGACTTTTTCGAACTGAGTGTTCAGTCTTTTTGTTTTGATTTTGTTCCCGTCTCCTAACTTCCCTCTCTTCCCCACACGTTCCCGTTCTCCCATCTATTGCCTGTTGTCTACCAGCAGCAAAGATCATTAAACCAACTCCATTGCATTGATCTCACTGTACCTGACACACCCGCTAAGTGATTTCCTTACCTGTCACCCGTTCAATTGCTTTGAATCTTTGGCCAAAGCCGATGAAGTATAGATATATTCCACTCCTGCCATAGCCGTAGTGTGTATACAATATTTTTTTTTCCTTTTTTTTTTATCATCATTTTGTTTTTTTTTTCCGTCGTGTTTTGCATACAAAATCACAATGAGAACATCACTGCGTTTTCATGTCTTCTTGTCGCGCCCATACGTGTTTGTTGACAAAAGCAACAACAAATAGAAAACAAAATAATAATAATAAAAAAAGAAAATAATAGCAATAATACGTATATGATACACCTTTGATTAGACTCGTAACGCCCCCCATAATGAAAGTACTTATAAAAATACATAGGAAGGGCATAGACGGCGTCACATCACGTTTTCAAATACCAATTTCAATCTGCAATTAGAGCATTATCAGACATTAGGCCATAATATTTAGGTGTGCCAATGATAAAGTCTAACTTGCTTCTCAGCGACACTATTGATAGCAATGTTACTATGATATCAAGTAGAGAAATTAAAATTGTACACATAACATTAGCCTCTTCTCTCTCTTTCTCTTTTAATAAGTACAGTCTCTGTCGAGGCATATGAAAGCTCTATGAGCATTTACTCTCTCTCTCTCTCTCTCTCTCTGTCTCTCCCTCTCTCTTTCTTTCTCTCTGCCTTTAATATAGATATTTTGAATACTTACTTTTTTATCTCATAGTTGACATCCCTTTTAGCACATATCCGGCATTATCTTCTTGGAGTTTCCGATCCCTTAGGCCCCTCGCACTTCTTAATAGCTTAAATATAATGATAATCGATAGTTCTAGAGTTCCTCTCTTATATACATAGCAGTCTCATAAATATCTACTGAATCCCTCTAGGAATCCTTTAATACTGTCTGACAATCATATTATTTATCTCTGAAGTACTTGAACGCACGATTTATTATATCTGAAATCTCTATTTGTGTATATCTGATATCTCTCTCAAAGTGTATCCTGGGTAATGCTGGTATTTTTCCGGGATATACCCTTAGTATACCTCTGCTCATATGTGGAAAATAATCTATTTGTATTCCATATTATTTAAAGACAAACGGTACTTGAAATCAAGTCTGAGTTGTATATCAAGGAACTGGAATCCCTTTTTGGACATAATAAAATTCCACAAAAAAGATATTCTGTGGTTTGTGCTTTTGATAAGGCCAGTTATTAATAACAAAAACAACACTCATTCAACAACACCCACAACAATATTGTTAAAAAGCTTATAAAGTGCAGCTGTCACATGCAACATTTGCCTTAAGCAGAAACTGTTGCATCTGCTTTGACCAATGTCAATGTCAATGTTCGTTATGACGTTCGTTTGCATAACTTACTGTTATCTAATTAAAGTGTGTAACTTAAGCTACTGTGAATGCATAATCTCTCTATCTCTTTCTCTCTCTTTTTCTTGGGGTCTATCTATATAAAAGGTTCATATTTATTGCAGTTAAATGAAAATTTCATGAGAATAATTAAAGAGAAAGCTGTGCTCTTTGAGCTTTTTCTTGGAAAAATACGAATGAGTTGGTTCAATTTCAGGGAAATATATGTATTGAAAGTATTTATATAAAGATAATAAATAATGTAAAAAGAAGAACTTATTAAAAAGAGTCTTTTAATAGAAAATATATAATAAATATAATAAAAATAAATAATTTTTATTTTTTATTTGCAGGCAAAGACATTAGCTTAACATAATGGATAAATCTACATTGACGCAGAAGAATTACGCAAGTGTCTACAATGATACAACGAAACCAAAGAAACCAAAGCGTAGGGATAAAAGTGATTTGGGACCCAATTTTGTGGCACCCGACGGAGGTTGGGGTTGGGTCATCTGTGTTGCAGCTGGCTTAAGTAATGTAAGTAGCTGTTACAATAAAAATACAGTTAAAACTCTCTTGGGATCTATCATTGATATATAACTATCCATAGCGAGAAATTTATGCTTTAGTATCATCTAGAAAGGAAAATAATCTTCGGAAAAACAATTACAGTAGCCTTTGTGTCTGCCTCTTAGAGGTGTTCCTTAAGAGAGTGTTTACTGTATGTCAATTTGATATGGAAGCTATGGTTTTTAGTTAATTTTACATATTTTGTTAGTTTTTTATGTTTCCTGCTTTGCAACAATATGGCTTGATCTATAGAGATCGCATGATCTCCCTGGGACTTAATGCAAAGGACACAACAATTATTGTTAATGTGGTGATGACATTATCCTCTTTAGTGGGTAAGTTTAATAAGGTAAAGCTTTAGTAAAATTAACTCTATATGCTAATTAACTTACAGGTATTGTCAATGGTGCCATGTTTAGGAGATTCACCTTTCGTCAGGTGGGTATAGCTGGTGCAACACTTGGTTTCTTGGGTCTATTTGGTTCGGCATTCTGCACCAATGTATGGCAATATATCATATGTTTGTCGTCGGTTTATGGTGTGGGTCTGGGCATGGCCATGGCAGCTGTGTCATTGGCAGTTAACACCTATTTCAAGCAGCGACGACGACGTGCCACTGGCTTCACCTGGACCATAACTGGATTGGGGCCCATCATCTTTCCACAAGTGTCCACATTTATGTTGGACTATTATGGTGCACAGGGCACCATACTTATATACTCTGCCATAGCGTTGCATGCCTTACTCTGTGTATTGACATTGCAGCCAGTTATGTGGCATGTTCCTCAGCCCGAAAAGAAAGCGGAAGCGGATAATTTAGAGCAAAAGGATCAACCGGAATTGTTGGATACCAAAAGTAATCTCTTATCACCTAACAATGATCCTTGGAGTGATTATGAGTGTAAATATTGTCAGTACTTGAAACGTAACAAACTTGGCCTATTCTCCTCACAATATCTATTCAATGATGATGATCCCGATCATCCAGGATATGAGATAACAGATCCTGGTACACCTATGCTAGCGCGTGCCAATGATGGCTGGTTTGGTTCCAAATTATCCCTAGCATCGGAGCGTAGACATGTGCTGCTGCGTCAAGCATCTGCCACTATATGTGGCAGTGCCGCAAAAGGTAGTCACGACAATGTGGATAAGCTGGAGAAGAGTAGTCAGTCCACACAGCAGCTGGAACAAACCTCAACGTTATACAAGCCCAACTATTTCAATCGCGAACGTGACGATCTAGAACGATATTCGAGCAAGACAAGCGTGTATTCCAAGACCGGAGATGACCCAATGCATTGCACCTGTGTCGAGGATAAAGTCCTGCTACAAAATTCATCAGAAGCTGTTAAACTGCAGCAAGAATTACTCATGGCTAATGAAGCCGCCGAGGAGGAGGCCAAGCAAAAGATGACACTACGCCAGAAGATTAGCAAATTCTTTGATCTCGATCTGTTGCGGAATATAACCTTTGTCAATCTTGTCATTGGCATGAGCATAATGCTTTTTGGTGAAATGAATTTCTCTGTATTAACTCCATTTATACTTAACAGTTTTGGTTATAATGATGGTCAAATCTCATTGGTTATGTCCCTGCTAGCCTGCATGGATATATCAGTTCGTTTCCTGGCACCTCTGTGCCTCGAAAAGGTCAAATTGGATAATCGTGTGCTCTTTGCTTTTGGCATTGCCTGCATTGCCATCGGACGTGTTATTGTTACCATGACAACATCCTATAATGTTGTTGTTGCTGTTTTCCTACTTATTGGCTTTGGTAAAGGATTTCGCACCATATTCTCACCATTGATTATACCCAGCTATGTGCCATTGCGTCGTCTACCCGCTGCATCCGGACTACAATTGATCTTCAATACATTCTTCTCCTTGGCTATGGGCCCACTACTAGGTAAGTAACTAGTCTAGAACATTAAAGACTCTAGCAATGAGTTGCTCTCACTATAATCTAATACTTAATCCTCTCTACTACTTTCAGGTAGCATAACTGCTGCTTATGGCTATGGCGCCACTATACACACCATCAACTCACTGACAGTTATTGCTCTTATCATGTGGCTCTCCGAATCCTTAATACGTCGTATACTTAATAAACCTTACAATTCACCCGAAGAGTAAACATATATTCATATATATATATATATATAAAAGAAACCTTGAAATACTTGCACCTTCAACCAGTGTATTTGATCAATATTATGACTACTATTATATATATATATATATAAATATATAAATATATATAAATATATATTTATTAACTTAGATCCTTGTATTATCTCTAGCTTTTACTATCTAATTAATTATACTTGTAATATATATATACATTTTTTTTGCCTAGTATAATGCTTAATACTTAAGATCCTTGTAAAGGCGAGACTTATAGCAAACAACTTAAATAATTTTTTTAGTTTTATTTTAACTGATTTTTTCGTGTGAAAGAAAAAAAATACTATGTACTCCTTGTATAAACAAAACAGTTATTATTAAGGGTGCTCTTAATTAAACTTAATTTAATATATAACAAACTTAATTATATTTAAGATTAAAATTTGTTTTATGTTTGATTTTAAAATTTTATTTATTCATTTTAAATTTAAGTTTAGTTTAATTTAAATACTCTTAAAATAACTCTTAAATAACTTAAAAACTCTTAAAAATATTTAAAGCAAAATCGTTAAAAAAAAAAAAAGAAAACCAATTAAATAACAAATAAATAGAAAGACAAAAAATAAAAATTAAATCCTCTTTTACTTTTGTAGCTAAACTATGACATAGCAACAAATACAATATGTTTCTATATAGCAACAAATATTCTAAATTGTCGCTGTTAATTAACATAGCGTTAACAGCGCTGTTATGGACACCTCTCAATTAGTTGTACATTACGTTGATTTAGTGCTAGTGTCTATTGGCAATCAGTTTGTTTGAGCAGCTAATTGCGTTGAGACTTGCTAGAAACGGATTCCAATTAGAATTGATAAAGAGTGCCAATTCATATAATTAATAAATGTTCCATATATATATATAACAATATATACTTAAACGTGTAACGGTTTTAAATCTTTCGTTGTGTTTAAGCCCACAGTGCGTAAAGGCCTTGAACTTGTTTAAATGCCAAAGTCAAAGCAACAGATGTAATTTATTTCTCATCTCTCTTTTTGTGTGTGTTCCTGTGTGGGTGTGTGTATGTATTTGCAAGTAAAAATAGGAAATGCAAAACGTTTTTTTTTTTTTTTTGCAATTTACCAAAGCAAATCAAGTGCCAAATTTAAGATTTGCCAAGAAAAACGCTACAAGCGCAATTTTAAGTTATATTTTATATTATCAAAAGCTTTAAAAGATTTTTATTTGATTACATGAAATATATATATATATGCATATATTTTTTATAAATCGTTATTTTGGAAATTTACTATAACTAATATATATTATATATATTATGATAGTTCAGATATTATTCTAGTGACAACTTTTTGTTTGCTTTTTTTGCATTTTTAAAAACTTCGACAAAATTATGTTTTACTTTAATAAATGATGAAATGTTTTTTTTTTGTTTTTTAGAAAAGCAAAGAAGATTTTTTAAAAAAAATATCTACTAAGCACATTAATACGCACAAACGATCAGCCTAAGGCATAGCACAATCTTATCAATCTTATCAGTTACTGATCAATTGAATCGATATACACAGACAGTATCAGTTCTTGTTTACGCTTTATAAATATGTCTATATATCTATGTATGTGTGTGTGTGCGTGTACTTAACTTAGGTGTAAGTATGTGTGTGTGTGTGACATATGTGCGCTTCTTAGTGTGGCATTGTAATAATAAGTTTTTATGGAGGCAATCAGCAAAAATATGCTGCCAAAATCTATACACTATATAAGATTTATATTATATACTTTAGTTACTTAAAGGCAGCTGCATCTGTAATGAGTTATTTACAAACAGCTTAAATAATTTGCACTTAAATATATATATATATATATATATTCATCTTAGACTCTGCTCATAATAATGATGTTTAAATTGAGCATTAACTCAATTTTGACTGGTTTGACGCAAAAGGCTTATACCTTCGCTGACCTACCGCATGCTGCTTACCCCTTTTATATTCCATGTCCTAGTACAACAGGTTGCAAACAAAACACACACAAACACACACACACAAAAATATATATATATACATACAGTTGAACACACAGTTAAGCTGACCAACTGGATAGTTATCCACAGGAATCAGTCCCTTCTCTGGGTTTCTGTCAGCTCGTGCCAGTTTCATTGTGAAATATGATTCTTAAAATGATTTTTAAAATGCTGCTGCAGCAAGTTGCAGTTAATTGCCAATGGGCTTTAAATCATTCACATTCTGACATTGCGTCGGTTAAAAAAAAATAAATTGCCATTCTCAGTCACGGTCATAATCAAAATATCAGTTCCACTTCATTGGCACTTGTCACTGCCAGTTAACAGCTTCATTTTCAATATATATTTCTCTACCATACAGTAGTAATTCTTTTTTATGTTTATAAAGTGAAAGCTTTCCTAATAAAGAACTCTAATAGACAAATGCTTATCTCAGTTAGTAGGCATTAAGTTGAAGTATTTGTTAATTAACTCTCTTTTAAGGGCCTTCAATATTAACTCTTTATGATGTGTGGACTACTTTTCGTCTCATAGAGTCCTTACTGTATACATATAATAGTATTGTTAACTGAATTTGCCTTGTTTACAGTTTTAAATTATAATGTCAGAGGAGAAAAAAGTCTATGAGGATACCACACAGCCCTTACCAAAGCGTAGATATGGCTATTATAATAGAAAGGATAAGAGTGATTTGGGTGTTAATTTTGTGGCACCAGATGGCGGCTGGGCGTGGCTAGTATGTGTAGCAGCTGGCGTATCGAATGTAGGTAAAATGTACACATAATAAATGTTAAGGTTAATCCTAATAAAAAAAAAAATTATCTATATCCAGCTTTCACTGTATCCCTGCCTGCAACAATTTGGTTTTATGTTTCGGGAACGTCTCAACATTTTGGGTTTGTCCAGTTCACAGATAACGGCCATAATTAATACAAATCCAGCTGTCTCGGCATGCACAGGTTTACTCAATGGACCCATGTTCAGAAGATTCACCTTTAGACAGGTAGCCATGGCCGGTGCACTCTTCTGCTTTACCGGCATATTCCTGACTGCATTCTGTGAGACATTCGCTGGCTATATATTTGCCTATGCTGTGCTCTATGGTGTGTTACAGTTTGACAGCAATTGATATATGTGTAACTGTTTTTTTAACTGTTATATATTATAGGTATTGGCATGGGCATTAGCGTATCAGCCTCATCGTTAGCCATTAACACATATTTTCAACAGAAGCGCAGACGTGCTGCTGGCTTTTCCTGGACCATTACAGGATTGGGACCCATTTGTCTACCATATATTGTTACCTATCTATTAACAATCTATGATGTTCAGGGTACGGTGCTGCTCTTTGCCGCAATCTCCCTACATGCCTTTGTCAGTGCACTTATCTATCAGCCAGTGCACTACCATGTGGCATCACCAACTCAACCAACGGTTGAGTCTCTAAAACAGTTGGAGCAGCAGCAGCAAACGGAATTGCTGTGCGCACGTTGTGCCATGCAACGTAAGCGAGAGCATAGTGGCATATTTTCTAGCCAGTATTTATATCAGGATGATGATGCCGATAGACCTGGCTATGAGATTATAGAACCAGCTACACCGATGCTTTCACGTGCTAATGATGGTTGGTATGGGTCCAAGCTATCCTTGAGCTCTGGACGCTTGCGCTTTCGTACCATATCTAGTTCCAAGGATTTGGAGCATACGCAACGCATACATGCTGCCATTAGCGAAAATCATCTGCAGGACGTAGGAGATTTCCTGCGGCCCAATAACTTTCGACGTGAACGCGAGGAAGCTAATATGGACTCCAAACTATGTTGTAATTGTGCCGAAAGGCATTCACTCTATGCTAGGCTAGAAGTGGATTCTCTAGAAACGGAAGAGAACAATAATAACGAGGGACAAAACTCAAATGAGAATGACATAAGTTTCCTGAAGAAGGTTATACTCTTTTTTGATTTGGATCTATTGCGTGATATAACGTTCGTTAATCTGGCCGCCGGATTGACTGTCATTAATTTTGGAGAGTTAAATTTTTCCATATTAACACCGTTTATATTAACCGACTTTGGGTTAACTACCTCACAGATAACAGTGGCTATGTCCTTAATGGCCAGCATGGATATTATTATGAGATTCTTAGTTCCATTCATTACTGAGAAAATGTCCTGGGATAATCGAGTTTTCTTTCTTATTGGCGTCGTTGGCATTGCTATTGGACGTAGTATTGTTGCCTGTACGAGATCCTTTGTTGTTATCCTGTGTTGTTTTGTTTGGATTGGTCTATGCAAGGGAGTGCGCACCATTTTCTGGCCATTGATTATACCAGGCTATGTGCCATTAAATCGTCTGCCAGGAGCCTCTGGACTGCAGCTACTTATCTCGGGTCTATTCACACTCTTTTGTGGACCATTTGTAGGTAAGTATTGATTATCTTCTAATTTTACATTATTCATTTATATTTTATTAATATATTTTTAGGTCTTATACGCGATAAATATAACTATTCGGTGACATTGCATTGCCTCGATGCAATGAGCTTTGGAGCTGCTGCATTGTGGACTCTGGAAGCACTGATACGTCGTCATAAGACCAAGACAATCAGCTGATTAACTCTACTTTAATATATATATATATATGACTAGATTTAAATAATTATTTTTTTTATCAGAATAATTGTATATATGTTTATATAGATATATATATATATATATATATATAGCCCTAAAGTACAAGCACAAATTGATATTTTAATATTTTTAGTTACTATATATAGAAATCATATTACGTACAAACAATGCAATAACATGGGACCCAACTGGAAAGCTACATACAACGGAAAGCTAGGATATGATGAGTGCAGCTTTTATATAGCAAAAATTAATTCGTCCAATTCTTGTTTCTGGTTAGGTTTCGCTGTTGTATTTGCTGTTGTTGACTATGTTGGCCAGCTCCTCTTGCTATGTCCGCAAAGGAGACACTTTGTCGCACATATTGGGCAGTACCAATGGGTGCTCGTTGTGTTTCCGTATTTACATTTGAAGCTCCAACAATCCAAGCTCTCCACCTGGATCATCATATTACATAGCTTTTTAACAGCCAGTATCTCTTTGTTATTGGGCGCCGTTGCTATGTTTATAAAAAACATATTTACCGGCTCAGTTCCCAGACTTCCTGGCGCAGTTTGCCGCTGGGGCGTGTGGGCATCTAGCATTTTGTGACCGAGCTTCTCCAACTCGTCACTAATGCGGCTGTGCAGCGTGCTGTGGTGTAAGCCTTTGATGCATACTTTGTATGGCCTGTCCTCCTTCAGCTGGTAGCAGTGGAACTCGTGCCGCTCCTTCTCTAACCAGCTTACAATGCTGCGAAAAATGGTGGAATCCGCAGCATATATTCTGATAGCTCCTTTCATGGAAGTCTTAGCCGTGATCTTATTAACATCAGTTAATCGACCCAGGCGGTTGATCAACTTATTTATATTATCTACTCCTTCCAGTACGATTGGTGGAGGCTTGGGCAGGGCTTTCATTCCACTGCCTACAGCAGCAGCTCTCTTTGCAGCAGCAGCAGCTTGATGGCTGGTACTCGGGAGCTCTTCGTAATCGTCATTGGTTACCATATCCTCTGATAGTTGGGAGAGAGGGCCAAAACGGTTGGAGCTACCGTTATATTGTTCTTCCGTCTTCTTGTTATTTCCTATATCTTTCTTTTTTGAGGCACCCTTTGGTGCTGCGCCTTTATGCTTCCGTACCTGGAGAGGTTGTTGTATGCAGGACAACCGCCTCAGTACCGCCTTTGGTGTTGTTCGGGGCACTAATGACCGAATTGGTCTTAGTGGCGGTTTTCTCGCTGCAATTATACTGGTCATTAAGGGCCAATTTAAGAGCTTTACCAACAGACATTTTAGTTGGTGTTTTAACTTTTTTCTGCGTTTTTGGTGCCACCTTTTGGATATGCCCAGTTTTCATACTGCCTAAAAGTATGCACCGAGACATATCCAGGGCAAAAGCCCTTGCGACTGCCAAACAGCTGTTTGCTTGGCAGCTAAACCCAAATTAATATCACTCTTAATAATTGTTGCCACTATTTTGGACTTGTCTTTATTTATTTCTCACAAATTAGTTTATCTTCTGAGAAAACTTTACACATGCGTGCACTCACGACGGCGATCTTCTTATATAGTTAGGAAGTTATTCTTTCTAACTTGTATTATTATTTATATTTAATTTATTTTTTTTTAATTTGTTCAAGGTATACGAGTTTTACTAGTAAACCCTTTTAAAACCTTGATGTTTCACTATTCTGCTAGCCCCGGCGGGTTAACTTAAACTAATTTTATATTTATTTATAAGGTGCAGCATTGCTGATGCTGACGAGAGAAAAGAAATTTAATGGATATCAAGCAGAACTTCTGCTTAAAACAGCCGTTCACTGGAACTATTGAGTTCGCTGAAGTTTCCAATAAAATTAGGGTAAGAGCTTGTAGAATTCCGTCTATAATCGAACAGAATTCCCGTTAATTAAGTGATTTATACGAATATTTATAAATCCACAAAAAAAAACAAAGTTAAGGGTAAACCAAAGTAACCCTAACTTCCGACTGTCCCTAAAATTGAATTTATCCATAGTGCTGCTTTAACTTGTTGGGAATTCGAAAAATTGGTCATGGCGATATGCAATAGAGATTTGAAAATTACATTTTTGATTTATCCTAGATAGCGGTGCCTTTGGGCTTATGTTGCCACTAGATGAAAATTTGACTCTGTGGTGTAGGGTGTAGCATCAACTCCTCATTTGTGGGTAGGCGCGAGTTCAATTCGCAGATGAATTTTTTTTTTCAGCTAAATTATTATTTTTAGCCCTTTTGGATGACTAGAATAGAATCGAAGGTATTTGAAAGGCTAATTGCAATCCTGACCATCAGTTCGGTTCTCGGGCTAGCCACGGTACTCTTGAGCAACTCCATCGGGTCGTCGACCAAATACTAGTTGCTTTCGACAAAAAAGAGTACTGCAATGCGCTTTTCCTGGATGTCAGAGAGGCATTTGATCGCGTATGGCACACTGGCCTGCTGCCCAAAGTAAAAGCCTTGCTGCCAGCGCCATATTATCTTCTAGTACGCTCTTATCTGGAAAACAGGAGATTCGCCGTACGTTTCCATTCCGCGCTGTCCGGGACATACGAAGTGGCAGCTGGTGTTCCGCAGGGAAGCGTATTGGGTCCACTGCCGTAATGCCTATATACGCACGACATGCCACAGCCAGATGCTTGTATGTTGGAAAAATACAATGTTGCCACCTTTGCAGATGACGTCTGTGTAATATACAGATTGCCCTGTGAGCACGAAACAGCTGAAGGCATCCAACAATACGCCGCAAAATTTGTTCAGTGGGCAAGACGCTGGAACATAGGCATTAACAGCGGAAAGTGCGTCAATGTCTGTTACACGCTGAGACGTAACACACCCTCTGCAATCTCAATAAATGGACATCCAGTCACACAGGCTACTTCAGCTAAATATCTGGGGATCATTCTGGATAGAAGGCTCACGTTTGCTGAACATGTGAGAGTGGTAAGAAACCGAGTTAAGGCTGCTGTGGCTAAGCATTACTGGTTACCCAACTCTCGCAGCAAACTATCACTGGCCAACAAGGTAGTCATTTACAAACAAATAATTGCGCCTATTTGGACATATGGATGCCAAATCTGGGGGCTGACCAGTGACAGTCAAATAAAGCGACTGCAGGCTGCACAAAACCGGATCGCAAGGTTGATCACCGGCTGCGAATGGTATGTGAGAAATACCATAATACATCGGGACCTTAAGTTGCTGACGGTGTTCGATCAAATAAACAACCACTCCAGCAGGTATAACGACAGACTGGAGCAGCACAGAAATAGGTTAACCATGGAGCTAACACGGACCAGAAACCACCAACGAATAAAGAGGCGCCAACCGAAAGACCTAATGAGCCGGACCCCTAGAGGGAGAGGTCGTAGATGAAGACTCACTTGTGCTAATATTGTGATTATATTGTTAATTGTTAATTGTTTATTGTTAATATTACTCGTAATAATGTATAAGTTAACCCACTTGGGTTAGCAGGCGAGCCTTTATTGACAGAATTACTGATAAAAAGGTTATAAAGGGGTTGTTGTTACCCCGTATATCTTAAATAAAAAATAATTTAAAAAAAAAATTTGCCGTCCGCAATCGGGGAAGCTACTGCATCCTGGGCTGTTCTTAGCAGACTTTTACCCATGCGCTGGTTTTGCTGGGTATGTTGCGTATGACCTTTCGCAATGTCAGCATAGGAAACGCCTTCACGGTGGATAACTGCCGGTCCGCCTCTACTGGGATCTTGCATCCGTGTGCTCGTGGTTCCGCCGCCTCGCTTGGTCTTCGGCCTCAAGACAGCCTGAAATTTGGAGCATCCCGAGAAGTTAGCGGGATGCTCTTTCCCACATTAATCCGCCTATAGATGCCCTGGCCTCGACCTTATTGACATCCGCAACTTTCCTGATACCTGCCATCAGCAGGTTGACATCGTTAGCCCCTTCCATAACGGTTGGCGGCGGTTTGGGTGGTGACTTCACGCTATTTTGAGCTTGATAATCTAATGATAATCTAAATCGCTGCATACACTTCCGGCCTCCATTTCCTCTAGATTTTGCAGCAGCTCAAAGCGGTTGCAATTTTTTTATTCTTTGCGCCCGGGAAGGTTTTGCTCTTCACTGTTTGGAAGCGCTGGGTGTCTGCACTTCCAGCGCTGCTGCTGCCTATTTCAGTGCCAGGGGTCTTCACAGTCGACTTCACCTATGCTTCGGTCTCTCCATTTGATGTGGTCATAACCGCATCAATCAGTGCCTTGCCAACAGCTAACTTGCTCTTTGGCTGTGGCTTTTTAACTAAGCCTGATTTTATTGCAGTCCTAAAAGTATGCAAAGCTTATCAAAAAATCTATCAAAAAATGTGTGCAAGCAAACAGCTGTTTTGCTTGCACATGCCGTCTTTAATTCGAGAAATGGGCCATGGCGAACAACAACAACAAGCAAACGTTTGCTTTAAGTTACGCCGAAACACAACTCCTGCGGTCCACATTAATACATAGAGCAAGCGACTAAAGCTAAATACCTAGGCCTCACACTGGACAAACGCCTAACCTTCCGTGAACATATTGCCAGAGTCGTCAAAATGTGCAACCTAAAGCGTAACCAACTATTCTGGATGCTAAATAAGAAAAGCAAACTACCTATTAGATGTAAGCGTCAGATTTATCAGCAAATCATCGCACCAACATGGAGATACGGCATCCAAATTTGGGGAGTGGCGGCTGCGTCCCACCGAAAACGATTCCAAACCGTCCAGAACAACACACTAAGACAAATCACTGGTTGTGAGTGGTTCGTTAGCGGTCAAACGCTTCACAAAGACTTAAACCTGAGCCTTGTTGAACACCAAATCTCGTTCTTCTCAAGCAGATACAACGACCGACTAACTGCCCACCGTAATCGTCTCGCCCGGAGATTACAGGGGGTTATCCCAATTCGCAGGCTTAAAAGAAGACATTTTGGGCTACTTCTAAGATAATAATATGAATATATTATTTACTTGAAACCTCACTAATCGTAATTTGACCTATTCCTATATAATAAGATGAAAACAAATTATAATTTATAATTAAGAGATTATATACTTAGGACAACATTTAGGTTAAAGGCTTTAATTAGATCTGTTCCTGAATAATATTAAATAAAGATGTTAATTAATAAAAAAAAACTGCAAAAATATTTATTTAAATTATTTATTTATTGGTTTATCATAATAATTATTTATAATAAAAAAAAATATTATATTTTTCTCGCAAAGCTTACAAATTATATCATTAAATATATTAAAGTGACTTTGATTGTTGTATCTATTTTTGTTATATGTTTTTATTGCAATTAATATATATATAGTATAATCATTATTTTTTTTATTCATTTTTCTTCATTTTTTATTTTTACTTAATCTATTAGATATGTATGTACGTAAGTAGATACAAATTTCTCACATTATATTGCCACACACTTAACTGGCAAATGGGGCGTGACCTGGCTATAGGACACACAACCAAACTAGATTTTCCTATATTTTTAATACATGCATACAAAACTTGCAACTAAAATTAAATATTTTAAAAACTACAAGAAAACAGATTGGATTTAAAAAAAAAAAAAAATTAAGACACACAAAAAATATACAAAATTACCAACAGAATTTTATGTATAAATGTAAAGCTAACAAATGCAAGAATACTCTGAAAAGATTGATATTAAGCTTACGTCATAGACTCGAGATACGATTAAGCAATGGATTAATCCAAACCTGGGCCTGGGAAATATATATTACAATAGAAGCGCATTATAATGATGATGATGATGAGCTGGCTGGCTGGCTGGCTGTTTGGTTGCTTAAATATTCTCTATATTTATATATATATATATATAAATATATATATTTGTTGTTGTTGCTGTTGTCTGGATCAGAAATTTGCTCTATCTGGGTGAGGGCGATATCGTGGACTTTGCTGTTGGCCGGTGCAGCGCAGCCGCTTTTGGCGCTGACGTCATAATCGTTATAACCTACATTTTGTGTGTATATGTGCAAGGTTTGTGTATGTTTTAATGTGTGTGATTGTGTGTGTGTGTTTGTATTTGTGTTTGTGTTTAAAATAACAAAACAAACATAAGGATTACATATCAAAACGAGTGGCTGCTGCTGCATTGCGATTTACTTTGGAATTGCCATCAATGATCTCCACTGGCTCGGCGGGCACATATGCTGATAGACCCATCAGTCCAAAGATATCCGGCGTATAGTTACGCTGTTGCTCCGTTGCGGGTGTGGGCGTGGCAGTTAATAACTCAATAGAGGCTGGCATAAAAGTAAAATAAATACAAGTAATAAAATTTCTAAATAAACTTGAACTTCAATTAAAATATACTGTATACTATCTTATAGGGAAATTAATTGAAAGTGATTTTGAAATTGTTGGAAAATTGTTGTAAAATTGTTTAAAAATCAATAAAAATTAATTATTATATTATATTCACTTTGAGTATGCAGCACATGCATACTGTAATTACCTGTCACTGTGCCTGGCGTGGGTCTTACGTGCGGAAACCTGGGCCCTGGCGTCTGATAGACGGGAGATGGAGCAGAAGCGGATGCAGATGGCTCACTGTGATGATGTTGATATCTTGGCTGTGGGGTGACCACATAAACTTTCTCATTAGTCTGGGGCAGTATGGCTACTTTGGCCTGTTTCCAAAGCTCCTTTGCCGCTGGCGTACTGCGCACATAGAGTGGAGTTACCATATCCCGTGTGGGTGTTACCGTTGGTGGTGTTGGTGTCGTTGTGGTTGTTGTCGTTGTGGTTGTTGTCGTATATATTGGTGTCGTTGACCGACTGATATGACTATGACGATGCTTTGTATCATAGTAGTCGAGCAGTAAACGATTGTCATCAATGGGCCGGAAATGTCTTTGATGCAGTTGCTCCAAATTGTTTATCGATGTAGATAGATCAGAGCCATGTGTTTCACTAGATGTAGTTTTGGAACCGGTACCCAATTCAAAGCCACCGCCAGCACCAAGTGTTGTCTTCAATTGTCGCTGTTGTATCGATGATGTTGCCGTCGGCATTGCTGGCGTTGTTGTTGTCGTCAAATACTCGCTGGGTATATGCTTGGAACGCCCACGTATGGTGGGCGTGCTAGGACGATGTGATAATGAATTATATTCCTGCTCTGTCCAGCCATCAATATTATGCTGCAATTTGGATATATCCACACCAAAGCTAGATGGTCGCCGCTTCGTTTCACGTTCCCGTTTCAACAGCTCGCGCAGATTCGAGGCAAGTATTTTGGTTAGATATTTGGTGGTGCGTCTTGTATTTGGTGGTGGTGCCGCTGTGGCAGTGCTCACCAGCTTTGACTCCTGCTGTTCATGCAGCTCCACATCATTATCTTGCACCTGGTGAGTTGCCAATTGCCAGCTACCAGGTGTCCAGCTCACCGGCTCAAAAGGACGTGGCTTATGCTTAGTTGTATATGGAACTATGACCTGTTGTGGTCCTGGCGGTGACATGCCCGCATACTGCCCACTGGCATCAATAGCACCATATGTGGATGTGGGTGTAGGTGGACGCGTTGGCTGATTCAAACGAAAGTTTAACTCGGCAGGATCACGTGTAAAAGGACGTGGCGGGGCTGCACCTGCCTGTGCATGTTGAATGGGTGAATCCAAGAGTCGCTTTGGTGTATCCCTTTGCCGGCCATCGCGTACATGTTGCACCAAATGATTGTTAAGATCCACAACACCTGCTGTTGGCTGCTCAGTGGTGTACAGCACCTGCTCATAGAATGGTGTCACTGTACTGGTATCGGGCAGCTCCTGATACTGTTCTGCATAATATAAATGTTGCTCCTGTTCCTGTTCCTGATGCAGTTGTTGCTGTGAAGATGCTGCCGGATAGTTATCTGTTGGCGCTGATAATGTTGTCTGCTGTTCCACGGGCACCGTGAAGTGTCCCAGTTCAGTTAGCAGCTGGGAGGCTGGCAAATGCTGATGAACTGCACCACTGCTTAAATCCTCTAATTGATAACGTACTGTGCTTATGTCTGGCAATTGTTGTTGCTCCAATAGCAACTGTTGTTGCTTATGATTTGTGGGCAGCACACTTACAGCTGCTGCTGCTGATGATGATGATGATGATGCAGATGAAGCTGATGATGTTGATGATGTCTGACCAAGATCTATAGCATGCGATTGCACATAGGTTGCTGGATACTCCACGGAGGTAACAAAGTCTGTTAGCTGATGACTCTGCACAATCTCAAAGTTGCTGCTCGCCTGCTTTGTGGGCAATGAAGTTGTTGGAGCTGCTATCGGCACCACAGGCACAGGTCTTAACTCTGAATGGGCACCCACATTCTCTAGTAGCTGTGATTGTGGCTGTGGCTGTGGCTGTATAATTGGTCGAAATGGTTGCGCATTGTACAGCGGTGGCAGTGCCACATGACTGAGTCCAGGCACTGGCACAGAGATGGGCAAGAAGACACTTTGTGGCGGCACATGAAATTGTACGGCGCGTTGACGCTGCTGAGATGCTTGTGCCACAGGCTGGTGCTGCCAGCTGGCAGCTTGCTGTTGCTGCTGTTGGTGTTGATGTGGCTGCTGCGGCTGCTGCGGTTGCTGCTGTTGCTGCTGCTGCTGTTGTTGTTGTTGCTGTTGTTGTTGTTGTTGTTGTTGTTGTTGTTGATGCTGTAGCAATGGCTGCTGCTGCTGTCCAAACATTGGTACCCAAGGATATTTATTGCATAAACCGCAAGGCTTGCCCGATGCATCAAAGTATTCCACAGGCTTGGGATAGGCATAACTTTGAGAGCTTGGACTCAACTGTTGGTCACGTGGCACATTAGCAGCAGCCGGTCCCAAGCCAAACCAGCGTGCCACACGTGTCATAAAGCCACCTTCTTGTGGCGGTTCCGAGTAGGCAGCATGTTTTAAATGTTGCGCAAGAGGCAAATGTGGTGGTGGTGGTGGTGGTGCTGCTGCTACTAGTGGGGGTGCTGGTGGTGGCACCAGATGATCAGCTGGTTGCGGTGGCGACAATGCTTCTGTGGTCAGTAGCAACGTTGCAAGCAGCACATAAAAAACCAACAGCTGCCTGTGAGTTGCCTGTAAAAATAAAATAATAAATAAATAAAAACGTTAAGTGAGAGTGCATACACTGAGAGAAAAACTGTATATAAATCAGGCTTAAAATCAAATAAAAATCTGAATCAAATTAATATATATATATATACATATACATGTATGCTCTATAGTATAAACATAATAATTTGCCACAGTGGCAAGGGGTAAATGTTGGCGGTGGCATGAAAAATTTTCAATTTCACTTTGAGCGCATTCATAAATTGAATTGGCTCAGACATTGGATGGTCATTAATTTTGGGCCAAATTGGAGCAAGCTGTAAATGATTGGCATTATTGATCCGGTTAACAGACACAAATACTAGCCATAAAGCCGGTTATATGGCTTTAAATTTCACGGCCAAGGTCTGTCCAATGTATCCCAGTGGCCAAACAGGTTGTGCCCCATGCCGCCGGCTGGAATAGCTCTTGTAACCGGAATATGTCAATATGAATATGAATGATTGGGTCTATTATAAAATGACCAACTCAAAAAAAAAACAATAAATCATCTATATATATATATATATATATATAACTTCTTTTTTATTCAGATAGCTTGAAATATTACTCATACGATAGAAAGACTTCAGTTTTAATTTCATTGAAAATTACTTTTATTTTCTATTATATATTATCAGCTGCATTGATAATTGATAATAGACATTTCAGGTGAATATTGGCCCAAAGTGTTAACTAAATAATGAATCTATTAAGGAAGACAATTCAATGGAATGTTAGCCAAATAATATGTGCAACAAGAACAACAATAAAAATGATTAGAAACAAGTTAAGAAAGTCTAACAAAACAATACTAAAAGAAAAGAAAAGAACATAAAAAAAATCATTAACAGTTGAACATATTTAACTCTTAGGGTATGTCGTTTTTGGCCATTTTGTATGAGCCAAAAAATTTTGAAGTGCCTCATTTAAGATTAAAAGTCAATTAATTTTAAAAGAAAGCCAATCACATATAAATGACAATAAACTCAATCAGATAGCAATTGATAATAGAATTCAATAAAATTTCAGATTATGTGTGTGTGAGTGAGTGAGTGTGTGTGTGATATGTATATGTATATGCCTAATGGTTATAATCATATTGAATCTGTGGTTTCCTATATGCTTTCACCGATACTTATGGGGCGGGGTCATAGCCTAAATTGAGCCAAACAAATGGCTAGCTACTGGCCGCCAGGTGGCGTCATCATCATCATTATAAGTAATATTTTGTTTTTGCATTTACTTTTGCTTTCCATAAACAAGCAACAAACAACAACCACAACATAAACTGCATACAAAACAATTGGCAAGCCCACAAAAAAAAATTGTTCAACTTCCTTTCAAGCGAGACAAAAATGTCAATTAACTATTATTTATGGTTGCATTTTTGCATTTGCCGCATAGCTAAAATAATAAATAAATATAATATAATAAATACTTATAAAATACAACAAAATTAAACTATAAAATTTATAAAATTATTAAGCTAAAGCCATACTTCGATTTAGATTAAAAAAAAACATACAAATATTAAGCAAGAATTTAAAAGACTTCAGAATAGTTGCAGAAATTTTATGATTTTTGAAATTTATATATAAAATATTTATATATATATATATATATATATATATATATGGTATATTGTATATGTATAATATAAAAACATATATTCAGCAAGTGTTTGAGTTTATCAAATAAATTAAAGTAATTAAAGTTTTCAAGCAGCAAATAGAAAACCAAAAAAATAATCAAAAAAGAAACAAAATTTATATAATAAACCAGAGAAAAGATTTAGATATGGTGCTATATATACTTGTATACAGTTGTATATATATATATATAACATATATACAACTATTTATATATATATATCTAACATGTTAATATATATACGTATGCATTATTTAAGCAAATTAATGTCAAATTGTCAGCATTAATTTGATATAAAAATTAAGGCAATGTTTCAAAACCAGCGCTAATTATGAGAAAATGAGCCTCAAATTTAACTCAATATCAATGGCAATAGGTAAGTAGCCAAAAAGAGAAGCAATTGTATATTAAGTTAACACAACAATGGGCGTTGACTTTCTCATAATTATTTTTGGCTAACGTTCATCTTTCTGCATGAGGGCCAAAACTCAACGTAATTCAATTAAAGTCAAATATCAAAATAAAAAATAGAAAAAAAAAAAACAAAAGCAGCGTCCAAAGCTGCGGGGGCTTTAAGGCTTTTTTGTTTTTGGCCAACTACAACAAATGTTAGTGTTGACTGTTGTTACTGCTGCTGCTGCTGCTGCTGCTGCGGCTGATGTTGCTATTGCTGTTGTCATTGGTAATAAATTGGGGTCACCGCAATTTCAAAAGAAAGTGAAATTCTGCAACTGCTATAAAATTTTAGCTACAGCTGATGTATATATCTTTAAGCCAAAAACAACTAACTCTTTTGCTCTCATGCTGCTTGCAATGTTGCATTAAGTAAACCCGTTTCATGTCAATAAAAGCAAAAAAAAATACAAATTTTACTCCTTCGCATGCAACCTTGGCTTTGCACTTGAAAACGCCATAAGGTTTGACAAACGACCCCAAACGACACAAACGGCCAAAACAATATCCAACTAACTTCAACTGGCTTAAAGCCAGCAAACTGCACGCGATTTAACAATGCGCCTGGGAATATTTTGATGATGCTATTGCTGCTGTATGTTGCTGCAGCCACTGCAGCTACTGCTGCTGCATTAACCACAATTGTTGTCGACCTCATATATGCATGTCTATATGGCATCTATTATGCATATACATATATAAATTTATATATATATATATATATATATATATATACATTTATAAACATGTTTACATATGTATACATGCATGTATGTATGTGTGTGTGCGTTTGTATATGTGTGTATAGTCATATACTATATTTGAGCCGGGTCTTCCTCAAGACAAAAAGTGAAATTGTCGATCAAAAATGTGAAAAGAGTTGGCAAATGCAAAAACAAAAACTGTCACAAGCGTGAAAATAGTCACAATACACATACATACATATGTAACGTAACGTCAATGGATTTTCCAAAGCAGCAACAACAACTACAACTACAACTACAACTACAACTACAACAACAACATTCGCAATAATTCACATTATGCGCGCCGCACATTTCTTTTGCAGCAACTGAAAGAAATTAATTATGAAAATACTCATCGCACGGCAGTAAATATTGTTAGAAAGAAAAAGATATAAATATATATAGATATATGTGTGCGTTTGTATGCAACACTCAGACCTTTAAAAATGCATTGCAACAACAACAATGCAACATCATCAGCAGCAACATTGAAAGCAATGTCTGTCTTTATTGCCATATGGAACTCAAAATGATAATTTTGTTGAAAGCAAAAACAAAACAACAAAAAAAAAAATTAAATTAAAAACTTGACACATTAAGGCTAAAAATTATTAAAATTTATTAGGTTTCTGTACCAAATTGCAGCAAAAAAAAAAAAACATTTTTGAAATTTTGAAAAATAAAACAAAAATGTTTATACATAAAGAAATATTCAAATAAATTATAATCAAAAACAAAAAAAAAAACTAAAAGAAAACTTTAAGAAAATCAAAGTTTACAAAAATTTATATAGCAGAAGTTGCAGCATGACAAAGCTCACACTTGTTGCAACTCTTTAAATGTAGCATTAAATATAAAAAAAAAAATGAAAAATAAAAAAATTACAAATTAGTATAGTTATAAAAGCTTATATTTATTATCCTTAAAACTACTTAATAACATATTAAGATTGTCATACAATTAGAGAAAAATAACTTGCCCCATGCCAAGGCAACAGAAGAATTTAAAAACATTTTTGAATACTTGCAGAGAACAATTAAATTTTTAACTAATGCAGCAATTTATTTAAAATTAATTTATTTTTTATTAAAATTTTATAGTATTTAAAATATATTAAAAGTTGTTTCAATCCATTATTTGCATTTTTTTAATATTTTTTATTTAATATAAATTGTGGTTTACAGCGTCAGACTTTTTCGTCTGAAATTTTTCATAAAAATATATATATAAATATTTTTTATTTTTTTTGATATATTTTTTTTTTTTTTTGATATTTGATTGCGCTTTCTAATTAATATATATAATATATTATGTATAGCCTACATATTTAAATATAACTATTAATTATTAGAATACAATTTATAAACTTAATTTAAAGAAATTCATTAGACCTTCGTTGCACTTTAAAAAAAAAAAAAAAAAAAAAAAAAGACTTTATAAATATTCATTTACAACTAGTTTTGAATAATCAAAAAAAAATAACATTACTTCTAGGCTAGCAAAAATATTATGAACATTTCAAGTTTTAAACTTAGCTCAAAGATATTATAGAAATATATAAAAAAAATCACAAATTTAACTCGCCAGAAAATCAAGTCAACTGCCACCTCAACCCAACATTGCCCTAGCTCACATTTTAGCTATTGGGAACCCAGCAGAGTATATAATATTAAATGAGTTACATTTATAAATTTTACAGTTAACTCTGAGTTTCTTTTAATTGCAGTCTTTAAAAATTTAAACAAAGAATATAATTATTTGACTGAAGTTTAATTTCTTTTCTATTTTTTTGGGAGTAACAAAAGTCTTTTGAATTTCTATTGTTTTCCGAATGTTAATTTAAATAATTGTTACTGTCAAATGACTTGCCAAAATGTGCAAAAAAAAAAAACCCAAAAAAAAAAAAATAATTAAAAAACTAAACCAAAAAAAAAAAATGATTTTACAAAAAAACTTCACGTGACATCAAAAAAAAAAAAAAAAAAAAAAAATTGCTGGTAAAATTTGAAATAAATACAAGCAGTTTGCAGATAATAAAATTGTTATCTGGCAGATGGCACAGATACTATAGTCAAGATAAGCCAGAATATTGACTACTAGCTAATGCTTGAATTGGTTGAATGGTTGAATGAATAACTAAATATACAGAAAAAGCGAAAAAAAAATAAGTATTAACGATTATCAGGAATTGTTCACGTACGTTTTATGTTAATTAAAACTGTGCCATGGCCAGTTGATAGACTAAAACATTTGCTAACCAACAGATAAATATATACATATATATATATATCTTATAGATAAGAAAACAAATGATAAATAAAATAAAAAAGTTATTGAATAACTAAACACATTCCACATTGTTGATACAGCAAATAATAGTTATTTTTTTAAGGGTAATATCTGTCACAGCGAATACTCCATAGTAAAGAATTTTAGCATTATCTATGGTTAAAGTTGCTTACTGCATATTTGCTATACATAAGCTTAAAGTTTTAATTTTAATTAGAGTTATTACCCAATGTTACCTAACACTTGCGGTCTAGTACTGGCCTTGCCACATGCAACACAAAACAAACCAAGTTACAACCACTGAAATGTGGCAAATGTAGGAATCTACCTAATTTAATTAGTTGTGCTTGCTGCTTATTATTGTCAGCTAACTATTTGAGCTATGTCCCCCTCCCCCTTCCCTTACCCCTTTTGCTCACTTTAATCCACGCTGCTAGTCTATACCCAAAATAGTAATAATAATCAAAAGCATTTGAGCAATTTCATTTTGAGGTAACCAAAAGACAAAGCAATTTGTGAGCTATGCGTTGATGTTGTTTGTGTCTCGCAATGCGGAATCTTACGGGAAGAGCATATAGACATAACAACACCACAGCAATGCAACGCTGTAACACAAAGGAACAGTGCAACAGATGGAACAGTGCAACAGAAATCAGAGAGTCAACAATTGTGACAGCACGCGAGTAATTAACTACTTTTTCTGTGATTTTTATCGCGTAATCGCATTATAAACAAATTAATGCTATACATATATATACACACACATATTTATGCATATATATTTATTTATATATATATATAGACAACTTTTAGTTAATTGCAGATCGATCAGTTAACAGACCATTAAAATTATGGCGCCATAGCCAGATTATCGTATGCAAACAACAATTCGCATTCACATTTTGCTTTGCATAATCGCATCGCATCGGTGTTTAAGCTATTGTCATTCCAGCTTTTATTTATACATATATATATATAAATATATATATAAATATATATATAAATACATATATAGAAACCCATATTTATATATATATATATATATATATATATATAGCACTCCCGGAAGACCACAATATGGTAAGACATTTATAACAGGCTTGTTGTGGTATTTATATGACTATCAATTTCAGTCTATACACACAAAGATATCCCACGGTTATAGTATTGATTGATTCCATCAAACTAGGAAGGAAAACCTCTTCTAAAAAGTACTACTAAGAAAACCCTAAACACTAAAACTAAATTTAAATTATAAGCTAAACTCTCTCTCACTCTCTTTTATGCTAAAACTGAACAGAAATCAACTGCCAAAAAATTTTTAGCAAAAAATGTGCATAAAAATATCAAAAACTTTTTCATAGCAAAAAATTCTTAGGAAAATTTTGAAATTTTAATAGGTTAAAAAATATATATTATATATACTATCAACTATATCAAACATTTCCATGTTTATTATAGCATACATTAAACACTCCCAATGTACTCTCTATGCTTAGACAGAGATAAAAACTTTCTAAATTAATAATGGCTTTGGAGTATAGCAAATTGTTTAAGGGTTTGTCCAATTTGGAGACACGTAAAGCAAAGAGTTGTCAGTACAAAAATGTAATATAAAATACCCTGTAATTTTAGGTAAAGTTGTACTTATATATGCTTATATATATATATTAAATAAAGATATGTTTTAAACAAGTAAGAAGTCTGTAGTTGAGTGTACCCGACTACGAGAGCCCCTTTGCCTACATATACAGCCATACACACACATACTCATACATACACACAGTTCTGCACGTACTTAGCCATTGCGTGCACCTTTTAGCCCCCCACGCTTAATAGTGCGGTACTTAATGTTGTATAACTTCCGTGTTTATTGTTCAATTTTAACGAAATTCACTACGTAGATGAAGAATTGTCTACTTAATATGTGTACCAAAAATAAATTTGATCGGTTGAAAATTGTGCTAAATAATCCTTTTTTTCGACTTGCGGGGGTCAGGGGAGGATCAAAACAAACTCGTATAACCTACGAACATAACGAATCTAGATTTCAAGATTGGTTGCTCTAGCTTTTATAGTCTCTGAGAAACAGGCGTTCATACAGACGGACAGACAGATAGACGGACAGGGCTAGATAAACTCGTCTTGGCGTCCTGATCAAGAATATATATACTTTATGGGGTCTCCGGTGATTATTTCTATGTGTTACATACTTTTGGATTTTGCACATTTCCAATAGCTCCGCTTTGCTTCTTTTTTACAAAAAGGCAAAGGGGCTCAAAATATGAAAAAAAAATCAACAAACAGCCATTTAAAATTTAGCTGTGTCATTGATATTGTTAAGGATCATATATAAACATTATAATTTTAAATCAGCATATTGTTTGCTTTTGAATGTATCTTGGGTATATATCTATATATATATACTATGTATTAACTATATGTATTCCCATTGATAGTTCAAAAGTTGTGGCCAAAACTCACACCAACAAAATTGCCAGCAAAAGAGCTCCTGCTATGCTCCCACAAGATTTTAAAACAGCTAACAGAGACAGAGCATAATATTACTAACAATATTTGTAGTAATAATAATAATAATAATACAAATAATAATAAAAGTAATAATAGCTGTAATAATAGTAGTAATAACAACTCCCAAGATTGGTAACATAATCGTCGCATTGTAGATTTTTATTGTTATTTCCATTGTCGCATGGCGCTTCAACCACCCACAGGCAACTAACTAGCTGAGCGCCCACAGCGCTCCACAGAGTTCCATCGCCAGCTGTGATTTTAGCCACAGTAACAGCTACAGCCACAGCTCCACCTACAGCAACTGCTGTGACTTTGAGCCACTTCCAACAATCACAAAATACAAAAAAAAAGCGTTGGAAAAGGGTTAGGAGAAAAAAAAAAAAAACAACAAATTAAAATAACTACAACCGGCACGTCAGTCCGTGCCGGCAAAAGGCGATACCAAAGACGCCGCTCGGTAGAAAAAAAAATTAAAAAAAAAAAAAAAAAAAACTAAGAAAAAAGTGAAAATTTGTCCGCGTCCAAAAATTATGCGCTTTTCACACGCGCAGCCTCAGCCACAGCCTCTGTCTCTGACTTCAGTTACAACTACTACAACCGCTGTCAGAGTCACAGCACTTGCCCGTGTAATTGCAACTGTTGCTGCAAGCATCGTGCCAACAACAACAAAAAACAACAGAAACAACAACAGCAACAATGTGTTTTTATTGCTGATTGGTTAGCAGTGGTAGATGGGTAGGCGGGAAAAGCTATCAAGACGTGTGACAACGTGCGCGTTGACTTTGTTTGGAAAACTTTTTTATACGTAGAACCGGTCGCCTACAACTGAATTCCATTGGGGATCTCTCAGGTTTGTGTTTTTTATTTAATTTTATTTCATTTTCCTTTAGATTGCTTTGCTTTAGTTTCGCGCGTTAAGCATGCGCAAAAATTCACGTACTACCATAGTATAGGCATAGGTATGATTACGGGGGCAGTGGATTGGGTGAGCTGAGTGAAGACGTACACTGAAAACTGCCTTTGAGCTATATAGACAAAGGCACTGGAACGCGACACAGTAAAAAAACTTTATACAAAATGTATATACTCTACATGCGAGGTGTACTCAAATAATTAGATGAATTTTTAATATTTATTTCACACATTCGATAAGAAGAGATAAAAGTGCTGTCGACTATTGAAAAGATTGTGCTTTAAATATATATTTTTTGTTAATTTTTGTATAAAAAAAAAATAATAACAATATTCTGCCTTATTCAGCACACTCACAGCATTTACTTATCATGTAACTTTTTTCTGTATACAGGGTGGCCCATCTAGCGTTTGCTTTTTGAACTATCGATAATTTTGACTTTGACATTTCGAATGTCATTGTCAATGTGTCAGATATTTAGTAGAAGGTTTGCGGCTTGCGAAATGGTTAAAAAAAATATTTTGAAAAATATACACTCGTTTTTATAGCGATTTTGAAACGCAAATCTTTCGTGGACCACCCTATAGTATTATAGAAGTTATAGAATCCTACAAAAAGTTTAAGATTTGCAAGTATTAAGGGAAATAAATCATGAAGAAACTCAACGCCATATAAGAAATATATAAAAGTAATAAAAATAACAATTGACACAATAATATTGATTTGGGTTCAATTTAATGGGAAAAATAAAAAATTTAATAAATAAATAAAATATTTTACTTATAAGTATAAACTAAATTAAATATAATATTAAATTGGGTTCACTTTGAGAAATAAAAATAATTTTTAAAAATAAATAAAATATTATACCTAAAAAAAGAAACTCACTTTGCTCATTACACACCTCGCACATAGTATCTTATATTAAATATTAGAATATATTTATCAAGAAAAAAAAGAAAATATATATTTTCTTATTAATTTATAATATAATATAATATAATATATTTAATATAATTAATATATTTTTTAAAGCAAATTAAGTTTAATATAAATAAAATTTGCAGTTTACGAAAACTTTAAGAATTATATATAGTTATATTTATATATGTATAATATATGGTTTTAGACCACTGTGCAGCAAAGACACACAAACGTTTGACGCCGGCGAAGGCGCTGAACTTGAGTGTTGAAAATTTAAATTAAAACAAAAGTAAAAGTTGTTGTTGCTGTTGTTTTTACTGTTGTGCTGTTATTGTTGTTATTGCTGTTGCTGTTGTACTAGTAACGAGTATCATCGTTGTTTCTAGTAATTTTCTATTGTTGCTGAACTTTTTCGGTTTTCTTTTGTGACCATTTCTTTTAGGGTCAAATGCGAGCAGCGGCTTCTGGTCAGCATTGTGTGTATGTTTGTATGTATGTTTGTGTGTATATATATGTGTGTTATTGTGTGTGCATGTTACCCCTTTTTGGTCATTAAGTGCATGCTGTCTGTTAGTTACTAGGCCTAAGTGATGCCAATTAAGTTACATTTTTTATGAGCCACATAGGCCGCCCCATTGGAGTGTCCAGTGAGGAGCGTCAAAGAGTTAACAGAGCATATGCAATAATCCGCCTACTGGCTTGAAGTTGAAGTTAACCAATTGGAATAGGCGTTAGGTTTAATGTTGACGCTTTATTTGTTTAGTTTAAGCTGCAGCTTATAACTAGAGTTATGCAAGTTCTTGAAAGTTAGTTAAAGGAATAAACAAAGTTTGTTTTTATTTCTATTTCTTTTTTTTTTTTAGTTTTTTATTAATTTTTGGTAGCTTTTGTTGTTTTTCTTTAGACAGTTAGAGTCGCTTTGATCTGTGGGAAAAATAATTTGGTACTTGGACAGGGCTCAATTATGAAACCGGACGACTCAAATAGAGTGGAGAATGGAGAAAAGTGGAGACGAGTTAAAGTCAAGTCACATAAATAACTGAAGCTCTTTGTAAGTTGTTAAAATTGAAGTGAAATTGCAACTGATTATTTGAATTGTTTTTTGTTTTTTTTTTTTTTGGTTTTTTTTTTCCTGCTTTAAGCCATAAAAAATAAAGGCATAATGAGAAAAAAACAAAAAAGTATCCAAAAGAGCCGCAAAACTTAAGCTAAGCTGCATAATATTTTACTTATAATTAAATGATGCGACGCAAGACCGATTTATATACACACATATATATACGTATATCTTATATATATATATATATATATATATATATAGGTTATGATTTTGTTATGTTATTATTATTGTTAATGTTTTTTATTCGCATTTTATCTATGTTTGCGTCTTTGTCATTAATTTTAAGATATTTACTTGAACACCAAGTTAATTGGTCACATCTTAAATCAAAACTAAGACAACTCAATTCATTAATAAGACTTCATACACATACATACACACATACATATATATTTATGTTGTGTAAGGAGCTTGTAATACGCGGCGTATGCGTTATGTGTGTCTTTTGTCCGTTTATATAAAGCTCAACAATTGCATACGATTATACAATTCCCAGGCGACAATTTGCCAATAAACGAAATCATTAAATATTTAAATAGAGTATTTTATTAAGATATATAGCTATAGATATCTATATCCGAATGATAAATTATAATATAATGCAAAAAAAAAAAAAAAGAGAAAAAAAAAGAAATAAATAAAATTTTCTATAACTTTCTCAAATTTGATTTCTATATGTATATATTTAGAAGATGATTTTGCAATTATGGAAATTATTTTGCTTTTGTTAAACGGAAAACAGAAAACGGAAAACGGAAAACGGAAATGATATATATAATTTTTCTGTTTTTCTTTTTACTTACCTAAAAAAAAAAAAAAATCAAAAAAAGAAAAAAAAAACAATAAAGAAATGTGTTAAAAGTTTCACTATGAAAACATTGTAATAAATTGTAAATAATTATTTATTTCTTATTATATGTTAGCAATACGCTTTACTTTTGCTTTGATTTCAACTATCCATTTCACAATGGTTAACAATATTTTTCTTTTTTGCTTGTAACTTTGTGACTTTTCAATCAAGCAAAAGGTAGAAAAATCATTAAGTGCTGCAACAATGGGTCAATTGTTGACCCATTAGGTTCATATGTCTTGACCACAAGTCATCATCAATACGCTTAAATGAATGCCACAATAACAATTCCCATGGCAATCATTGGCCTTATCAATGGCAATCGAAGTTTGCGTTCAATCTGCCAATGTGCATGTCAATTACGCATGATTTCTTTTGATTTGTATTTATTTCTCTTTCTTTACTACTTTGCTTTGGCTGTTGTTTCTTTTTATTGTTGTTTTTGGCTAACAGTTAGACAGAAATGAAAGATCGATATAAGTTTTCGTTTCGTACATTGCTTTTCGTATGCCAAAAGCGCAGCCAATATTTTCGATTACATAAAAAAAAAGGCAATGCCCAAAAAAAAAAAAGAAACCAAAAAAAAAAAAAAAAAAAATTTTAAAAATAAAAATAAATTATGTTAAAATATATATATATATATATATATATATATATTGTAATTTGGTATGTACGTTGCCATTGTTATATTTAATGTTAATGTTATTGTTTTTGCCCAGTTGCGGTTCGATGAGGTTCACTGTTGTATGCCAGTGTTGATGGTGTTCATGGTGTTTAAAAGGGGGTTCGATGGGTTTTTGGTGCTGTAACAGGTGCTACGGCGTCTGGCAGTGCATTTCAATTGAGAAATGTACAAATACTATATAAGGTAAGTGTATATAGGTACATACTACATATATAATAATAACAACTATTTGTGGAAGCTACGCGACAAGCATATATGTATATACGAAATATATAGCATATCATATGGATAACGGTTAATGCTTACTGGTTAAGTGGTTAATGGATACTGGATGATATCAAGTGTATATAGCACGTAATTGTAGCACCCGGAATAATAATAAAAAAAAAATTAAATTAAATAAAATAAAATGCATAAAATTTTTGTATTGTGTAATTGTATTTTGTGTGTGTGTGTTGTGTGTGTGTGGCATTGCATTTCATTAAACCAAATGGTTTTTCGGCTATGACCAAATGCCAATTGCCAAGAGAGTAGCTAGTACACACACACACACACACACACACACACACACACACACTAGCTACAACACTCTAATTGTTAGATGTCATTGACTGTTTAATGCGCCTCTAAGATGAGCACGGGCCACAATTATATAAGCGCTTGATGATGGCACTTTAATTGACACTCGACTGTCAACGTTGTGTTGTCAGTTGGAACGTCATTGCCATTGCTATTTTCATAGGCTTATTGCATATTGCGATGACAGGGATTTGCAGCATAAATAATAACATAAAACAAAAACAACACAACACATCAACAACAACAACAACAAAATAACTTTAAAATATATTTAAAGTGCAAGAGAGTTAGCCAAAGGCGGCCACTTGTTGGCTAGACAGACGCGTTTATTTGATAATTCATTTAATTATACTAAATTCATGGCAAATGCCATCGGGAAGCGGAAAGTAAAACTTGACTTATGCTAGACATATATATATATATATATATATATATATATACTTTAAGCCATAAATATACTATGTGTCAAGCAAGTGCACCAACAAGTCATCATAATAATGCATAAACTTGGCTTATCAATTAATTTGAGCTGATGGCAATGAGCTAAGCTCTAAGCCTTGACTGGTATACCTTTAAGACAAGTTTGCTAACTGCTGTGAAATTTGAGCATAAAAGAAGAAAATAATTATAATTTGAATTGTTTTTCATTTTATCTTTTTGTATCATTTCTTAGAATGTTAAATGATTCACAGCTGTAGTGAAAATATAATAGTATTTCCCTAAGAAAGTAGAAAGCAAACAAAACTGAAAGACGGAATAAGAGACTTAATTACCATTGCCATTAAAACCCAAACCAAAATGGCCATTAACAAGCCCTTGACATTCTACACTGAAACCTGACCTAGCCCTAAACTAAAGACTCATAAAATTTGCCAGCAATGTGGAAAATTCTTGTTAAATGTTTCATTTATTTTCTTTTTATGCTTTGCATTGCTTTGCTTTGCTTTGCTTTTATTTGCTTTGGTTTTGTTTGGTTTGGTTTGCTTTGGTTTTCTTTTTGGTATTTGTTATTTGTTTTGGCTTGGTTTGCAGTTGAGTTCAGTTTGCCTAACATTTACACACACACACACACTTACCATTTTCATAGTGTAAGCAATAAATGCATAAAATTTCTCAGGAAAACTTCTCAAGTGTGAATTGCTGTTTTAGTTCAATGTTTATCCAGTTGTTTGCTGTGTTGCTTATAGTTTAATATGAAATGATCCTTTGTGATATTTTGCACAGGTAAAAGGTTGTTACAGGTAGCTATATACATATATATATATATATATATATATATGTATATGCATATATATTCATGTGTTTATCACAACAAATTCATACACTTTTAGTATTTTATAAAAAATTATTTAAAAAAAAAACAAACAATATTTGCACATAATAAAAAAAATTCAATTATTTATATATCGAATATTTTAAATAATAAAATTTCCGTTTGCATTAATTTTGTTCACTATTTTTATTTTTGTTTAATATTCGACACAAATCACTTATTTCGTTGAACACCCACGTATCAATTGTACTATATATTTTTATATTTATATATTTTTATTTCGTATCTTCACTTTATCTCGTTAACCGTTAGTCGTTTAAAGCATTCAAAGCCCAAGACCAAAACAAACTGCACATGCGCGCAGGCGCCTACAAACTGAGTCGCGCGCTTGGAAAATGCGGCAGGTAAAGCGGCGGCACGACACAAACGCAGCTTGAGACAGAGAGCGCCGGTAGTTTGACAGACAAAAAGAGAGAGAGACAGAGAGAGAGAGAACAATATCTGTGACTTTTTGCTGTAAATGTGAATCTGCTTGTGTAGAAGTAGTTGTCAGTTGTTTTCAGTTGTTGTTGTAGTTGTAAATGTAGTTGTTGTACATCGAATAATACGTGAGCGCTCGCGGGCGGCTTTTGCTCAAAGGCAACATGCAAAATTTTGCAAATATCTGTGACAACAGCGTATAACAGTATATAAACTTGTACTGAATATGAAACTAAAACTAAAGCTGAGACTGAAACTGAAAATGAAACTGAAAATGTAACTGGAAAATTGAGATTTGATTTTCAGATCAAGTCTGAGACATCCTTATAATAATGTGCACTAAAACATTTTTTTATTAAATTATTAACTTAATTAAAGTAAAATCCATAAAAATCATAAATGAAGATCAAATTTCACCATTGCATTTATATCTTTGCTTTCTTGTTGTATTATATTTGAAATTACTAACATATATACATTAAGAATATTTAGTTTAATTATAATAAATTTACTATAGAAATTAATATAAATATATAATTAATTATCTTTTTTTACTTTGATTTCCCTTAAGTTCATTTTTTTATAATTTTATGTGAATTGCTAAAGTCAAACACTTTTCATCAGAAATGACAATTTCCATGCAAGATTCATATGAAAGTAGAGGTAAAGTGACATAGTTTATATTTTGATTTATTGTTAACAAATGTTACATGGAATTAATTAATTGCAAATCAACTTAGAATATAGTTTTATGCATAATTTAAACGACTAACTAACTAATGAGTTGCCACAAAAAAGTGAAAGTGTTTTGCAACTTAATGCAGCATCAATCCATCTCTGTGAACTAAATATAGACTATTTATTAATTTTCATTTGCAAATATATATACTTATATTCAGATTAAGAATTTTACTTGAAAATAAATATATTTTTAAATTTTCTTTCAATAAAGTTCATTATTTAATTATCAGTATAATTATTTTTATTTTATTTACTTCCATAATTGATTTAAGACTGTAGACGTAGAAAATTCTTGTACTTATCTTTATATATTTCTCTGATCTGGTGAGTAAAAATCATAATGTAACAACTGGCTATATTTATGAACGATATATAAATGATATATTATATAGCGATAGGAGTGATATCATTGATTGATTGCTTAAATATTGATTTGTTGAATACCTGAACAAGACAACAATTGTTATCAAATGTTAATTGAGATAACACACATGATATATGCCTGTAATCGCAATGAAGCTAACTGTAGTTTGAGCTAACTATTATTTTCATTTCATAAAAAAGTCAAATGGAAATATACCTAATATACTCCAAGAATGAAATATATGCTTATGATAAAGAATTGATTTGGAAATCAAATATTTAGATTATTAAGATAGTTATGCAATATTTGAGTTTTTATGTAGATTTTTTATATAAATGACTGTAAATTTTTATAACTGGACTAAGTAGATAATATTAACTTGGGTAAGGCCTAATGGAACAAGTTACATATAAATATTTTATAATAAGCCAATTATAATTGTGTTGTGTCATTTGGTATGAAAGGTCAAACAATTGTACAACATAGTATAAATGATGATCTTGGTTTGGTATTAAATTATTCAAATTATTTGATGTCCCAAGACAGTGACAAGATGTATACAACGTGTAAATGCGCAAAATTACATAACGAGCTCAAGTATGAGCTACATTTAAAATAAAAGATACAATTGTATCTATATCCATTTATCTCAGCTGGCCCAGCTATGGGCGCAGTTTGTGTCCCCAAAAAAAAGACAGAAAAAAAAAAATTATGAGGTTCGCACGAAATGTTTGTGATTTGTGTGTTGTAGCTGTGCTTTTTACTTTCTTGTTTGTTTTTGCTAGGTCATCTACGCAACACCTGCCCAAAAGAAAGTGAGGAACAAAACTCATCATTGTTAGATACATGTTGTTGGCCAGATGAACCAGAGCTTTACATATATATATATACATAAATATATATATATATATATGTATACGTACATTATAATGGCAAAAAAATGTTAGTACATCTGATCGTACGAGTATATGACCGTTTAGGGCCAAATGGCAATCTAACTAACTGTTGCACGTAGCTTGTCTCATTTTCTGTACTACTCTAACGCTTATCACATCATCTAACAAAGGTAGAGGGGTGTGTATAAATGATACGTGCCTGGACTGCGTCCAATGCAAATTGCCAGTGCAAGATTTTGCCTAGACTTGGATTTGGATGTGGATATTGTATTGTGTAGCTTGGCCTGCTTTAATTGTCGCCAGCGTTGAAATTATTTTAACGAGTTACGCGCATGCGCAATTGTCCAACCAAGCGACAGCTGCCGTTGCCGTTGCCGTTGCCGTTGCCATTGCCGTTGCCGTTGCCGATGCCTATGCCAACGATGACGCTGACTCGGACGCCGACGCTGACGCTACTAACACCTCCCCCTATACAGCTGCCCGAACAACCGCAGTGTTATCTTATGCAACATACGTCAGACAGACTTTCACTCATTTGAGAATTCATTGAGTTGTTGCCGCCGTGCGATTTACTCGCTATTTATTGTACTCATTGCAAATTTCTATGCAAACCCCATATACAGCATAAATTAGTGAAATAACTTATATCATTTCCTTTATTAATATTCAATTGTATACCTTTATATACCATATTGTATATATTTTGCTTTTTAGAACATTAAAGGTGATATGTAATGAACACAATCAAGAACAAACAGTAGCCTTAAAAGAGAGACAGAGAGATTCCGAAGTTCATGTTGCCTTATAAAACAATTGCGCTCATCGTTGTTGATGCATTAAAATATTAATTCTACGGGCGAATTCATGCAAATTTGAACTAAGGAGCAATGGGCTTTGTTTAAATTCGCCTCGCCTTATGAAAGTAAATGTGCAAACATTGCATATAAGAAAGTTCAAGCCATATTCGCCTCGCAGTCATAAACGTTTGCGCTCGTTGCTGTCGTATACTTGAAATATCAATTGTACGTGCGAAATACTAATCTGCTGTAATTCGCCCTAATTGTCTAACACAGCGCTCGATCTAGTTTTAAGCTTTGAATATAAATTTTACGAAAAAGTTGAGACGCATCAAAATCAACAAAATTTATTTATAAAATGTTGAATAATGAACAAAGGACATATTTATTTAGAGCATTGATATTTAATTGATTTATTATTATTGTTAAATACAATAAAAAAAGCATACATTTTAGTTTCATACCTTTTAGAACATACTTTTTAGATCTCGCGACAATTATAGTTGTTTACCCAAGTCGAGAAAAAAGAAAATTAATATATATGGGTAAGGATCATCATCAAGTAACCCCGAATAACTTAATTTGTTAAGTATATTGTTTATTTATTCAGTTTGCGTGAAAATAAAATAATCAGTTTAACTTTAAGATGAATAACATTACAAATATATTTATTTTAAAATATATATACATATCTGTGAAGGGCATACTACAGATAAGATAAGATAACTTTTGGATTTTTTTGTTTTTGAATTTTACTTTTTATATATTTTTATGAATCAGAAACAAATATATATATATATATAAATAAAGATAATGAATATTTTCCTATTAACTGACTTTTTTCAACGTGTAACATACAACGATTAGTCCAACGATGATATTGATATTACCTATAAAATTTTTTCAAATAACTTATTAACAAATTATATTCAATAAAGAGTTGTACCGAACCCTTCACCGAGCCCTTTACCTAGCCAATCAACAAATATCATTATAATGAAATAAGAAACTCTTTTAGGATTTATGAAAGGGGACTTTAAAATCGAAACCATGAACTGAATGCTGGGAAATAATTCTTTTGTAAAAGTTTTATCTTAATTCCCCGAATTTTAAAATTTTATTTTGACCATAGAACAATTTAGAAATCAATTAAATAAAAACATTATAAAAAATAAAAAATTTTAACAGAAATAAAATTTTATTTTGGTGGCTTCCATACTTGTTGATATGAGCAGATAAGCAAACATACAGATAAAGCTATATAGACACGGATAATAATACTGTTTAATATAATATCTTCCTTTTCTCACACATCAAATGTGATTTTTTAATGTTTAGAAGAAAAAAGAACCAAATAAAGTACTTTGAAATTATTTTTTATATATTGTCAAGCACAAAAAGAAAAGATAAAGGAAATAATTAAAATTAAAGTGAAGTGGAATTTTTGTGTGAATTTTTAAATGAATTTTTGGAATATAGAAATAAAAAGGGTTTAACAAATTCAAGTGCTAGTGATAAGATATGTAAGAAAGGTTAAAACTGTAATCACTGTCTTATCGATACCACAAAATTCAATGCAATTGAAAAAAAAGATTAATTTCAGCTGCGAAGTCAGTTAGATATAATTTTGCCATTAATTAATAAATGTTGGCTTAATATTTATTTGATAAAAATAAAAAAAAAATAAAATTTCAAATTGTTGAGTAAAAGCATAAAACAAAATAAATGTGATACATTTCTGCATTACTGAACTGTACACAATGTGAAATTTATTTAAATTATATTATTAATAAATAATATTGAATTATTCATTAATTAATTAATTAATTGGTTTGGAGCAATCGTAATTTGCATCACAATATTTTCCCTCTGGCTTGAACTGCATACCGGGTGGGCATTTCATATATTTAGGAACTGTTTTTCCATTGCTTGTATTATCGTGGCAATACACGAACTGATTACAGTTACCGGAAAGGGGAAAGAATCCTGTTGTGGGGCATAGAAAATCAATTGGTGTAGTCAATTCAGGTTCAGACGTTGATACAGTAGATAAATCTGGCGTTGCACTGCCATCAGTGGTTGATGAGTCGGGTTCCAATGTTGATAGGGTGGATGAATCGCTTGTACCGTCGTCCGTTGCTTCTGATGGGCTTGGCTCAGAGCTTGAGTCCGAAGTTGAGTCCGAGGTTGACTCTGTACTTGAGTCAGAAGTTGAGTCTGTACTTGAATCAGAAGTTGAGCCTGTATTTGACTCCGAAGTAGACTCTGTACTTGAATCGGAAGTTGAGCCTGTATTTGACTTCGAAGTAGACTCTGTACTTGCGTCCGAAGTTGAATCTGTACTTGCGTCCGAAGTTGATTCTGAACTTGCGTCCGAAGTTGAATCTGTACTTACGTCCGAAGTTGAATCTGAACTTGCGTCCGAAGTTGAATCTGTACTTACGTCCGAAGTTGAATCTGAACTTGCGTCCGAAGTTGAATCTGTACTTACGTCCGAAGTTGAATCTGTACTTGAGTCAGAAGTTGAGTCTGAAGATGAGTCTGTAGTTGATTCTGTAGTTGAATCAGAAGTTGACTCCGAAGATGAGTCTGTAGTTGAGTCTGTAGTTGAGTCTGTAGATGAGTCCGAAGTTGATTCTTCCGTAGTTGAGTCAGAAGTTGACTCCGAAGATAAGTCTGTAGTTGAGTCTGTAGTTGAGTCGTTAGTTGAATCAGAAGTTGAATCTTCCGTTGTTGAGTCAGAAGTTGACTCCTCCGTAGTTGAGTCTGTACTCGCTACAGTAGTGGAATCATCATCTGTATCACTCGGTATAGTAGGATTCTCAATATCACCGCCATCACCATCAATCGGGTCATCAAAGAAACTGGGTGAAACCACACATTTTCCGAGCTCTGAATCAAAAATCATATCCGACTGACATTTCAATTGTCTCATTGTATACCCGCCATCTGATGTTGGATCACAAGCTATATACTCTTGGGCATTATCCAGCAGCGCAAAGTATCCAGAATGAGTACATGGTCGTTGATTAAACTCAGCATATACAGCTCCATAAAGCAACACAAAGATGACACCAAGTGCCAAATGAAGATTAAACATCTTTTCTGTTTGGTTTTAAATCAATTATATATAGAGAGAGGGATATCGCTTGGAAGTTGTTAGTTGATTTGGCAGACTAACTAGATAGACAGTTGTATTGGCTCTTTTATAACCAGAAGCAAACAACTTTTGGGCAATCTTTTAGCTGATAACCGTTATAGCTATAGATAGACCATATCATCGGTAATATATTGATATGTTTTGGAAATTTTTTTTTTAAAGAACTTTTGTCTTTATTTATGCAATACAAAATTAATAACAACCATAACTAAATGAGACTAGGCAATACACCAACAAAGACTAAAATTTTAGTAGGTCTAAGGACTAAGAATTAAGATTCAATGCTGGTCTGTTCAATGGTCTCAGCACTTTCAATGACTCTTAGCTTAAGAGCATTGGCTTGTTCCTTTTTGTCTTTTTTGGCTTGTTCCTTAGCAGCTTTCTTTGCTAATTTATCTTCTAATTTCTTTTGCTTGAGTGCCTCTTTTTCCTTATCCTTTGCCTCCTTCTTGCGCTGTTTCTCCTCAGCCTTCAGTTGCTTCTGTTCGCTTTTAATTGATGCCAAGTCGAATGCCTCTAGCGCATCTCCAACCACAGTAAAGTCGTAGCGCAAGCATCTTTGGAATAGGGGCTCATAGCGCTGACCAGCGGAACAGCGTACAATGTACTTGTGGAAACCTCCCTGTAAATTTCTAACACAGTTATAGTAGTAGGTATCATTGAGGCCAATGAAGCGTCCTGAGACTAGGCACACAAATTCATCACTTGCACATTCGGATAAATCCCTTACGCAACGCTTATAGGTTGGGGAAAACACTGTCAACGTAGGGCACTGCATTTCGTGGGGTTCCAATTCACCAGTCTGAATATTTGGCTGACAATAGTAGAAGCGTTCACAATCTCCACTAATATGTGGATAGAGACCCAACGCTGTGCATACAAATACTGGTGCAGGTGGTGGTGTGGGTGCAATGGTGGTTATTACTGGCACAGCTTCAGTGGTTTCGGGTTGCACTTCAGCAGGAATATCAGTGGGTGCAGCAGAGGATTGCTCCTCACTGGGTACAGCTGGGGATTGCTCTTCATTGGGTGCAGCAGTTGATTGCTCCTCAGTGGGTGCAGCTGTAGTTTCCACATCTATTGGCTTCTCTTCATTGGGGCTATCAGAAGTTAAATTCTCTTCAGGTGTATTCTCGGTGGTTTCCTGTTCTGTTTCGCTGGGATTAGCCGTTGTTTCATCATCAGTAACTATTTCCAAATTTTTTGCTGTTGTATCATTCACTTCCTCCACATTAGATAATGTTGTAAGTTCCTTGTCAGTCTGATCATTTATAATATCCCAACCGCTGCCTTCACCTCCCAATGTTATATCCATCAAGGCATCCGCTACAGCTGGCAATTCGGCATTATTATCACCACTGAATGCCAGTATGCCACAGGACTTTGTCATTAGCTAAAAATAGCTATATCAATTAGATATCCATATCCTGATCAAACTAAAACTACTTAAATAACACTCACCAATGCTAAACATAGCAATAACACTGAGCTGGCTATCGGAAATTTGCCACGTCTCGTGGTTTTAATTGTTGTACTGGTTGTCATCGTCATTGTCATCGTTGTGTTGCCTTTGGCTAACTTCGGTCGATCGTTGTATGAGCTTCTGGTTTTGCTCTACGCTTATTATATAGCAAAATTCTCTACAGCGGATGCTGCGGCTTATCAACTAGCTTAACACCTTTTACTAACTGCCCCTATATCTCAAACACGGAGCTGTCATTTATATTAAGCAAATAAAACGCTTCAACACGCTTTGACGTCGTCCAACTGAATATATATATATATATACATATGTCAAAATATAGTTGTAAAACTATAAAATCAGCTGCTGCAAACTTGGCTAATACCACGCCCTAACCGCATTACTGTCCACGGATGTGAAACGGAAGTGTGTAAAGATACTATCTAGATTAACTCATGTTAGGAGGTCAACTAAATACCTGAATATAATCTATAATGCAGGTGTTCATAACTCAATGATTACAATGATAATAATGATGGTAATTATGATGATATGATAATAATAATAATATTTCATATATATGATTCAGCAAATACTTATATACTTGTTTTTTCATCAAATGACAATAACAGAAACATATATGAATCATCAATTTGGTTAAATTTCATTTAGATACAAATTAAAATATAATAGATACTTGGATTAGTTGGCAGGATATACAAAAAAGGATGTGGCATACAGTATAAAAATGGAGTAAAAGTATACATTAACTGTTTTATATTATTCTGTTAGTGAAATTTAAGATTTTAAGTATTAAAAGTAAAAGTCAAAATTTGTCTTAAGACTTGCAGCTTACAGGACATAAAAAGGATGTGCAGGGGTCCAATACAGTACATTAGTATAAAGTTAATGAACTTTTAAGCTCATAAATAAATACCAGTTTATATCAATATATATATATATATCATATTATTCTACTATAAATATAGACAGTTGAAGTTGGAAACCTTAAGAAACTTTACATGAAGCACACCCTAGGGCGCTACTTCAGTCTATCAGGGTTAAAGCTTACTAAACTTTAAATATGTTAGTTAATATCAATCTATGCACATATTCTTAACTATCCTATATACTTAATACAGTGATTATAATATATTTGATAAAAATATGTAATTATTAATATATATATAAACAATGTTCTTATGGAAAATCGTAAGTACCTTTCATAAAATTTTAACCTTTGACTAGCAGATTTTGTCAGTCTATATTATTATTAGTATATTAAGTATATAAAAGCATTTAATTAAATTATGTACAGCATTGTGTTAAAATTTTTATAACATTTACCAAGTACAATTACAGTTTATATATTTAAGTTACTTTATAGGCACACCTCGTACTTTTATATCTGAGTCGTTAATGTCATTACACAATTTGCTGTAATAAAGAAAAACAGAAGAAAAGCAAAAGACCAGAAGATGTACTCAAAAACGTGTAAGTTTAGATAATATTGAAAATGGGTGTAACTGGGCAGATTTGTATGCTATGTGTTATCAGTGATAACAGGATAACAGATCAACCAGCTGCTGGCTATAAACATAATCCTCTCTTTTTTTTCGTTTTGGTCAGAAAATATTAGCAGAAAAGCCAACAAAGACAACAGTTTTCACATACATATACATATATATGTATGTACTATAGCTGACGTTAATCTCTCACTTGTGTGTCTGTGTGTTTGTATGTAGATATCTTAAATGTGATAAGCGCGATTATTATCACAGTTTTATTTTATATTTTGTTTTTGTATTTTTGTGTTTTTTTCGCCATTATCTAAACGGGTTTTGGCTTTGGCTTTGGTTTTGCTTTTGGTGTGGTAAATGATGAATACATATACTAACAGACAGACGACGCGCCTTACACACAGAGTATATACAAATTCCAGACAGAAAAGCTAACGGATTGCTACTGTGCATACCCTTGGTGAGAAGGGATCAATCTCTTTTCCCGAATTGGCTAAAAGTGGTAATAAAGGAGGTAATAAAGCTATGACAACAACAACCACAAGCACAACAGCAATGCCAATGACGACTGTTGCAGCAGCAGCACCACCATTAGGTGGTACACCAGTAAGACGCACCGCTGCCCGTGCCACCGCCGGTGTACAAAGACGTCGTGTAGTTAAGAAACATATACAACAAAAGTATATGCTCTGCGGTTTTGCCATACATGTAAATAGCCAAATCCATATCCATAACCATATCCAAATCCAAATCCAAATCCATATTCAAATCCAAATCGTAATCCCCTCCGCCACATATGCATATATGTATATATATATATATAAATATATATATATAACAACATATATATATATATAACAATACAGGCATTCCTGGCAACGCCAGCTTATTTATATGGTAACGTTGTTGAGTCTGATAAGGATCTGGTCTTACGCATATGGCCAGCAATTGTTTATCAGGCCAGCGGTCAGCTATGTCGATCCATTATGGAACATCTGGACACAGAGTACAGCGGACGTGCACGTGAGACGAATCAGTATAGACGTGTCTTCCTTTTAGCCACCTTAATAGCCTGCCTATCATTGATGATAAGCGGTATATTCTTCTCATCCGCTTGGATTATTGTTACTACCACAACACAAACAGTGGCCATTGTCTTCTATGGCTGCTTTGCGGGTAAGTATAATACTATTTCAAGTAATACTATTATATTCTATAGATTAATTTATATTAATATTCTATTTTAGGTATTGGTTCCAGTCTATTTCTGTGGAAAACACATGTTATACTGGAGGCAGTTCGTCCGCGTGAAGATAAATTTGTGCGCAAAACGATTCATTTGTGCGGCGAAGCATTTTGCCAGCTCTTTCTATCCTTTGTCTTTACCAGCTTACGTACACTATATGGTACAGCACAGTCAATCATGTTAATGTCAGCATTGCTGGTGAATCTCATACCGCTGAGCCTGATCATAACCAAGCATCGCGAGGATGCGTTTACTACCAAACGCATTTCAGTGATTAAGGCAGAGACAGGCTTTGCAGCCTTGCCATTGCGTGGTGCATTGGCAGCTAACTTTGTGGCAGATCAGCTGGATGGCCTGGATATAGCCATGTCTTGGCGTAATCCAGCTACAGAAATGGTTAATACCACAGCTAGCACAGCGCCAGTAGCAGCTGTAGCCGCAGTAGCAGCTGCTGTCGTGGATACGCATAGCAACTATATGCTAGCCACAGATGAAGCATATGTCACCTATGTGAATCCAAATGGTGTCGAAATTATGGAGATTATACCAGAAGAGGATGAAACTGTATCCATTATGCGCAGCAGTAATGCCACCATTGATAATTATGCCGTAACACAATCACAAATGCTACACAAATCCCTATCAAATGGCCGACTATTTCCACAGAATCCACTGAACCCCAATGGTACAGGTAGCTCATCTCCATTGCCCGAAACATATGCGAATCTGGTAAGTGATTTGTGTGTCCAACTTATTATATATCTGTTTGATATATTATTGATAGCATCGCATACGCCGCATGTCGCGAGCTGTGACATCACATATATGGTGGAATCTCTTGGACAAGATTGCTATGCCACTGCATCAGGCGCTGCTGGTGCCACAACTTTATGCTAGTACTCTACTGCTGTCAGCGGATATATTTAGTTATGTGATGTGCTTGACAGTTTTACCCGGATTGGCTGTGAGTCATCATGCACTGAAGAACGCTGAAATACCATTTCTGTTTTCTTTGCTGGCCTTCCCTTGGATGTGCTTCTCTCTGATGACGCCACGTTTTGGATCCAGTCTGTATAAACGCAAATTAGAATGGTACACATTGGGCAGCATCTGCAAGTGTTTGGCACTTATCTGTAAGCATTACTTTTGCTTTATTACTTAGATATATATATAATAATACTCCCTTTAGTTATTAGCTTTTCCACATCCAAGCTACTGCTAAGCGTTTCGGCAGTGCTATTGGGCTTTGGTCAAGTGGTAACTGCATTTCTGCAGGAAATGGTCTTTCAATTGGGTATGACGCGTGCCAATTGGACAGCAATACGACGGCCTGTACATTTTACCAATGGGCTGCTGATATTTATATGGGGTGCACTGGCCCACTGGGTGGTTGTTCACTACTCATTTCAGGCAACAGTAGGCTTTGCAGGGGCTTTATATGGCGCCACAACATTACTGTGGTATTTTCTGTTTTTTTGTTGTCAGAGCAAAGACTAACAGTGCTGTATATATTTATGTGCTAAGTTTACAGTTATAATCAGTTATAAATGCTATCACTTTTAAATAAACTGAAATTTCTGTAATTTTAAATTCTACACAGAAAACTTTGAAAACAATCACGCGCCAAATACTATGCTATATACCGCACGGTTGATTTGTCGATTACTTATCGAGTTAATCTTGTAATTTTTTATGCCAGTGTTTAGTAACGTTTCAATAACATGATAACAAGTTTAGAAATTTTAATAAAATATTCTGAACAGCTAATATAGAAGCGAACATTTTTTTTAATAATTTGTCTTAATTTATACATTATTAATAAATTTCATATAAATAACAAGAAAAAAATTGCTTCAAACAAAGCCTACTTAGTATTTTTTATATTATAATATATTTTCTATCGATATATTTTTTATATCGATACCGAAGCCTTCTGTTCAGCACGCTAAAGACTTGGCAAGCAAAGGATTTGTTGTAAAAAATATATATTTTATTTAAATTTGTTCGCAATTTTATTGAAAAACGGACTGGTAAGCTTGTAAGAATACATGTATAGAAAAATTGCACATACTACAATTGTGAATCAGATTGTTCCAAAATGAAGACGACAGCAACTTGAAAAAATAGCGTCGGGCTAGCGTCAGCCGGCATTATAATAACTAACGCTTAAAACAATTTAAACAAATTAAGTTTATAGTGCGCGTGGCAAATACATAGCGGTTATATCGTGATTAGTATTTATTTATGTTCGACTGAACTGATTGATGCCTTGTGTGAATTCTTATGGTGTTTTCTTTTTAATGTTGCTTTAATGGGCGCGCAAATTTGGCGAGACAAACGTTTGTGTGGCAAATAATATTAGGATGTTAATAGTAGTAAATTTTAATGTTCTAAATTATTCTGTTCATCTTTTTTTTTACTATATATATTTGCAGTTTCGCCAAGATTGCACGCTGTAAACAGTGTGCGCAAAATCAGTCAATATACGGCCCACTCGAGCACCTGTGTCGGCCGGCGGAGCCAACTGGAATCCAGACCACGCACTAAACGGCTTTGGGCTGCCCAATTATAATAATTTACCGTGTGTAACGAATGGCGCCGGATCATTATCGACACCAACTCAACAGTCAAGCAACGAACCTACAAACAATTCTAACTTAAATACTGGTATACAACCGCCAAATGATTACGGTTTTATACAACCACACTCTATAGAAGAATCTGAGCCAGTACTAGAAAAGTGCAAATTAAACACTATTTTACGTAAAACACCAACAAATCCACCAACACTTCCACCTGCAACAGAAACAGCAACGCCATCAGTTAACACACAAGAAACGTACCCAGACCCCCGTGTGACAGTGATACAACGTGCCTTGGACTTCATACGCGAAGTATGCAATAATCGTCAAGCGGATGGCATGTGGGGTGTTCTACTGCTGCAGCATAAATTAAGCGATGTACGTGAATATTTGTTAAAAGAAACGCAAGAAATAAGTAAATCGGGAAAATCATCAATTGAAAGTGAAACCGAAGCAGCAGAGCTCATAAAAGAAATTGATCAAAGAATTAAAGCATTAACATCAACAATTGCTTGCCACGGGTATCCACAAACTGAAAATCGTGATTCGATGGGCTTTGATTTGTTTAATAAGATACGTCAATGGTTTCTGGTGGGTGGACGGAACAACACCAAAGATCCACCCAATATTGGGGATGAAGATAACGATAATACTCGCAAACGAAGGTAAAATTTTACATTTTCAACTAATTTCAGTCATATATAATCATTTATCTAAAAGTTTTTTTGCAACTTTTCTGAACAGTTATCAATCCTTGGGTTACGAAACCACTGCACAACGTCTTATTAAATACCGGCGAGTGGATAATACATTTCCTAAGTTTATGCCGAATGACGGTAATTTTTTTTTTAAGTCAAATGACTTATGAAAACTGTTATTAATAAATTATATTTTCTATATAGCTGATAACTTTAACTACATGGCGGAACCCAAACAGCGAAAAGAACAGGATAACAACAGCAATCATATTTCCGCGATTCCACCTCCGAAACGTCTTTCAATATTCTGTTCACCACAAACAAGGCATACACGTGTACGGAACACACAGCCTTCTGTATGTGTTGATTTATCTGATAATGAGGAACAACATCATAATGAAAGCAATATGTATCGGGCATTTGCAGATCGTTTGATTAGTTCAGAGTCATCACAAGTTGATGATAATGAAAGTTGTACACCAACGGCAAAGCAAAAATTGTTGTATTCGGATGCTTTGCGTTATGGTACAAATGGATTTTTAAATGAACAAAACTATCCACGTCCTTCCAGCAGTCTCTCATCAGAGGCAAGGCTCAATGGTCATGTTAACAATGTATATGATCCGTCAGTTAACAAAGACACCCTTATGCTGCTAGAGGATAATATAAGCGAACACAATCAATATATAAACCTTATCAATAATTTGACCCTAAAGGAGCAAGAACGTTCACATATGCGGCGTCCTGTTACAACACGTGATGGGGTAAAACCGCCACCTCCACCGCCACTTCAGCGTATATCCTTAAACAGCGATAAATGGCTGCGTGGTCTTATTAAAAATACAACGGAATCCGTTGATACAATACCTTCAGATCGTGCAGAATATTCCAAATTGCTTGAAAGCAAATCAAGTGCACAGCAACAGCAACCGTTGGCCACGAAGTCACCGCTACCAAATCGTTTAGACTATTACAGCATTAGAAGTACTGCCTCCAATGATAGCGCCAGTTGTGATAACTCCAAACTGGTGTCAAATGTGCACCTGAATGATGAGCAGAATGGAGATTATACCAATGTGTACGTATTAAGTCCAATTCTCAAGAACTAAAATTAAAATGATTGTTTTGTTTTTAGATCATTAGCAACGGGTCCACCTAATGCACCAATGTTGCGGCCATTAACAAAAGCTCTACAAATGCGGAATAATACTTCCATATATTTTGCCGAAAATTATACGGAAATGTTTATTGAGAAATCTGTCCGCCAGCAACAGAGAAAGAGTCAAGAACGGAAGCTCGCTATCCAAGAGTAAGTAGTATAAAAATATTTTAACATAGATACAAATGTTTTTATTTCATTTATCAAGAAATCATAAATAATGTAACATATATTTTATAGAGTTCAAAAATTCACTGATGAGCGACGTTCCTTTGAGCAGGAATTACGTCAAAACTTATCCAAGCGTCGTTTCTTGGGCCAAACATTATTTGTGTTGGAGAAATATCCAGTATTGGAGGAAAGCGAAACGGAACTTCCTCCATTCATTCAAGAACACCAGCAACGTTATAATATGCTTGTTCAAGGGCCACCACAACAAGTATGTGAAGAAAACAATGGATAATGTTTTAAACACAAGTTCATAGATTATTAAATTATTAAACTCTTTTTTCCTCTCTCTTGAACTTTCTATCTTTACCTATATATTTTTATAAAACAATTAGGTGCTCGTCTCGAAATTCAGTCTGAATATTACACGCAACGATATACGTACACTAATTGGTAGCTGTTGGTTAAATGATGAGGTTATAAACTTTTATATGAGCTTACTTACGGATCGATCTGAACAAAAGGAAGGAAAATTGCCAAGTGTTTATGCAATGAATACATTTTTTATACCCCGATTATTGCAAAATGGACATGCTGCTGTTAAACGTTGGACACGTAAGGTTGATTTATTTAACAAGGATATTATACCGGTCCCCGTGCATGTAGGTGGTGTACATTGGTGTATGGCCATTATACACATGAAAAATAAAACAATTCGTTATTATGATTCAATGGGTAAACCAAATCATGTTGTGTTAAACGCTTTAGAGATGTACTTACGTGAGGAATCTTTGGATAAACGCAAGCAACCATTCGATACAAGCGATTTCAAAATTGAAAATGTTCAAAATGTACCACAACAGACAAATGGAAGCGATTGTGGTGTATTCAGTTGTATGTTTGCTGAGTATATAACACGCAATAAGCCAGTTACCTTCACGCAGGATCACATGGAATATTTCCGTAAAAAGATGGTTCTTGAGATATGTGACGGTGGTCTCTGGTTGTAGCGTTTGGCAATAAAGAACAGCGAATAAATATAAATAAATAAATAAATATATATATATATAATAATAATATTTTAATACTAATAAAAAAGACAAAACAAAATATTTTATTACTAATTAGATCCTAGATTATTAGATCCTTATATATTATTCCTTAAACATTATTTATTTATTACATTATATGCGAGTGAATACAAATACCTATCGCCGCATTATAATATTAATCTTATCATATAAATCTCTCTTTAAAGTTTTATTTAATTTTTTTTCTATACATATATATAAAAATTACTAAGCAAATAAAAACTTCTATCATTGTCACAGGCTCTCCCATACATATATATATATATACAAACACAAGCTCACACAGACATATATATATATATATATATATATATACATAAATTAAAATACGACAACAGGGATAAAAAAAAACAAGTAAAAATAATTTAAAAGTTTTAAATCTCTGTTAAACGTTATCGTATAAGAGATTGTGGTATATACTCGTAGAAGTTATAGAGTTTAAGCCATTATTTAAGATATATAGCAAGGGATACAATAACACTAAAACATAAAGAAACTAATTTTGTATCACCTAACGAAATCAGTCTGTGTAATCAATAACACTGTCTGTGCATCTGTATTAGTAAGTCTATGTATATAAATATATATATATACACATTTATAAAAATATATACTTTGTGTGTATGTGTGTGTGTTGCAGCTTTCGCCATTAGGCATGCATCAGCACGCGGCAAGTTTGCGAATCCGGTATGAGGCAATTGAGGGATTTGGTTTTTGAATACGTACCAAGCCTCTGCTCAGCCAAGCGAAAACACAAAGAAAGCAAACGAATGAAAGAAGCGAGGCGAGTGGGCGTGTGATGGTATGGTGCTGCATTAATACGTGTTATAGGGCAGGTTATTTATAGATTTATACTAACTTCCAAACTCACTCTCTCACACACACACACACACACACACATATATGTACATACAAATACATACACATACGCATCCAAATATGGATTCTTATGAGTAAAACTCAGGAAAATAGCTTTGGGCCTGTAAATAGTAAAATCACTACTTATACAAGTTTTTTATCTGTGTGTGTATGTGTTTGCGTATGCCTGTGTCAGTATGTACAGACACACAGATATGTGTATAAACAGTGTGTGTGGGTGATTCAATACATACAGTATGTAATATATGCCTGTGTCTGTATGTCTATGTTATTTATTTGGTACATTTTTTCGTGTAGGAGGGAAACGTTAGAGGAGTTGAGCTTTCATCCACTGGGGGGCAAAGAAAGATAAGAGGAAGACATACTTGACAGATATGTGTATAAACAGTGTGTGTGGGTGATATCAATCATACAGTTGTCAGATATATGCCTGTGTTTGTACTGGTACATTTTTTGCATAGGAGGGAAACATTAAGGGGTTTGACTTTCATCCATGTGCAATTGTGTGGGTAATCGCTAACCAATTACTTTGTGGAAGAAGTAGGATATCTAAGAAAGTAGTGGCTGTTCAATATTAACCAATAATTAGCAGTAAATCATGGATAGATAAAAAGAACACACTATCTCCAGAACGGAATAAAAAAAAAAAAAAAAAAAAAAAAAAAAAAAATAATGCGTCTTTTTAGAGTGCATTCGCGCTTCGCTCTTGATGAGGTTTCGTTGCTCCTCGTTTCGCCAGGAAAAGATCCAATGGTTTTATGCCTGCCACAGCCCAACGTTCCAGCTTTCGAGACTCGAAACAATAAGTTACTATGTGGCCCAGATCGGTGCTCCGTACATGATGATCTATCAGATTGCCTGGATAGGGTTATTGCATCTATCGCTGTTTCGTCCACCTAGAGATGTATCGAAGTAGACTCCTTTTACCTTGTCGAAGTCTCTATATTCGACAAGTATCCTATAAGAGAGCGTCCGAAGCTCTGCCTGCTCTCTTAACTTATATTTAATCAAGATGCATAACGTTGAGGTTTCTCCGCTTGCCTAATTTAAAAGTAGCAAGAGTTTAACATACTCAGACCTCCTGTGTATGTATGTGTGTGCTCTTTTTTTGGGCTTAGGCAGGAGAAGTAAAAGCCTGAGTGTGGGACTTTTAACCACTAAACCTAGCCCTACTTTCCGTTCCCTTTCTAGGTAGTAAACCGCTAGCTTAACGAGAGCGAGAATATATAGAAAGCACTCAACTAGAAACTCATCTACAGTCTGGGGTTTTGTTACATATACAGGTATTGTATTGTATGTGTGTATGGTACGTGTGTGTGTGGTGTGTGCTTAGTGTGTGTGTGACACTAGAAGCAACAGCTAAGTAAAGATTCTTGGAAATCCTATACAAATTATACTAAATGCCTTTATATTAATTCTGTTAATGCATTCAAGAATTTGAATTTCTGTTTCGAGTTAATTCACTTATCCTAACACCAAACGGTTTTCTTTGATATTGTATTCAACTTTCCATAGACTACAATGTATGTTCTTTATAGTTTTGATTGGAATTGAGAAAATAATGTTCATAATAATAATAATAATCTAAAATAATTTACAATTCGGTGCAACGACCAAAATGCAAATTAAATTTAAAATTTTTAAACATTTTTGACTTTTTTATGCTTAATACACTCAAAATTGAATAATAAACAAAATGAGGCTTAATAAATCATTTTAGATTACTTTCTTTCAACTTTGAGTATTATAACATTGTTCCTTTACCTTGGGGAAATCGGGAAGGAAATAGAGGATATAATGCAAGAAGAACAGTACTAGGTAAAAAACAAGTAATAAGTCTGTAGTCGAGTGTACCCAACTACGAGAGCCCCTTTGCCAACATATACAGCCATACACACACATACTCATACATACAGACAAAAAATAATGTTGTATAACTTCCGTGTTTATTGTTCAATGTTAACGAAATTTACAACGTAGATATGTGTGCGAAAATGAAATAAGCCACCCCGTTTGCTGGATGCCAGTGGTTTTGACTGTTTTATCACTGGTTGCTTACGTAAATGTACATGTTGTTGCGGCTGTAAATGTTGTTGTTGTTGTTGTTGTTGATGACGATGATGATGTTCTTTTTGGTTGTGTTGTTGTTTTTGCTGCCGTACTTGTGGATATTGTTGTTGATATTGTTGGTGATTTTGATGTTGTTGTTGTTGCTGATATTGATGAGATTGTTGTTGATGTTGCTGAGGTTGATGTTCCTGTTGTTCTAATTCATGTTGTTCTAAATATTGTGTTTCATGTTGTTCTTCATGTTGTGTTTCTTCCAAATCATATTCTGATTCTTGTATTTTCATATTGTGTTGTGATCGTTGTAATGCGTGTTGTGATTGTTCTCAATTCGTGTTGTGATTGTTGTAGGTCGTGTTGATGTTGTTGTAGTGTTTGTAATTGTTGTTGTAAAATACGCCGAGCACTGACTTGCATCGGAATATCGCGCTCGGGCTTGTGTTAAAAATATGTATTTATAGTGTTGCT